>JAAGAY010137830.1:0-12965 GCA_011801015.1 Ardeotis arabs | reverse complement strand
AAAAAAAAAAACAAACCACTAAAATTTATGAGGACAAAATAAAAAAGCTCAAAGATATTATTTAATTACCAAGTCTTCTCAGGCAGTGATAATTTTTTTTTTATTAATAAGTTCTGGTTTTGATTAGAACATGAACATATGGAATATTAGTACTAATCATTATCAAAATATGAGTTAACATTTCCATTCAATGGAAAAGTAATCAAAATATCTATAAATAAATATTATTTAAAATGTTTAAACACTTATTTATTATAATCTCAATTTAATTACTGAATTTAAATTTAGTTGGCTTCTTTACTTTGGACCTAAGACTTTCTGTACATATAAATTGATACTAGGTAAAAAGATCAAAGAAAGAATAGTGACTTTATCTGATAAGCGTTTAATAGATTGTAACAGTTCATAAAATTCTAGAGGCACTTAAGGTAGAGATAAACCTTTTTTTTTTTTCAAAATAAGCTTGCGTTTAAGTATTTGCTGCATCCCTTTAAAAGCTTAACAGTAAATGGAACCAAAAAATAATAAGTATTTGAGATCTTACTTTACAATGAAAATGTGTATAACTCTAACAAAGTCCTAAATTATAATGATTTCTCAAAATTAATTATTTCAAGCTTCTCTCAGGTAGTGCAGAGCACCTTCTTACTTCTTTATGGAAGTGCAAAACCTTCTCTCCTCTGCTTCTTGCTTCTGGCATGTTATGGACAGTGAACAGTAGAAGCAGCAACAAAACTGTCATGCCTATGTGCATACTACCCTGCAGTTTTGTCACTTTTATCATCCAGTCTACAGCTTGTGGGCACAAGTGCATGTGGGAGTAAGAGAGATGTACCTGATTCTCATTTGGATTTTCAGTGAGCTGGAAAACACAATCTTAGACTAATGCTATGTAGTGCACCTGACAACAAATAAATTGTATAAACTCAGTATTTAAATAGCAGATAACACTGATGACTTACATAATAATTTTCTGCTTTATTTGATCTTCATATATTTTGGAAGAGAAAGTCAGTGTATACTTTTAATTCTATTGCCGGAACCAAAATTGAAAAAGAGGAAACAACATATTATTTTATTAAAGTCGGATGCTTTAAAATGGACAAGAACTTCAATAGATTGTTTTTCTAAGTTCCATAAACTAGGATATTGTAATATATATTAATATATTATTAATTACAAAGCATGTCATATTTTAGCATATAGTTCTTGATGCTTTGAGGCTTACATTTATTTATTAAAAAAACAACAAAAACCAGCTATTTCTCTTCACAAACGAACATATATCTACTTTTCTGTTAAAGATAGAAAAAAAAAATCCATATATATCTGTATTTTTTAAAGTTCTTAATACTATAACTTTGTACACCTGCTATCTACATAGGTTACCATGTATTCACTCATTTAATCTGCTAAAAATTGAGGTTGTTCCCCATGAGTAGCCATATAGGAAGATGATAAAGAGTTCCACAGTTGACATCACAAACAATTTTTCACTTTGAGTGAATCATTTCTCTTACAGAAGAGAGGATTAAACATTTTGAACAGGAGAATTAGAGTTCATCTCCAGATGTGCAATGTTGCAGTGATAAATGTTCTGTAAGCCAACTGTCCCACTTGTGCATTGTGAAATTCTTTGATAGATGCGGTAGGCTGAATATTTCATCCTTAATTCAACAGTTTTCTGAATGTTCAAGATTTGTTACAGCCATACAGTTCTTCACTGAAGCCAGAAGTTTCTCTACAATACCTTACTTGCCTGGAATAAATGACAATGCTGGAGCTCTATTTTGGATGCCATGTCCTTTTGACCCATTCACTTTCATGAAATGTTTTTCCATCCAAAATGCAACTTTAACCACTATTGCTGATCTTTTAATCAGAAAAGGAGTACTGAAGTAGGATTTTTTTTTTTTTCTATGCAAGCTTGATATCTTGGTCTCCTTATGTTGTGAATGAGAGGACTTGAAGGAAAGAACCTCATTAGTGATATTTGGAAAAGATGTGGAAATGGAAAGAATAATAAATGTGACAGATCACTAAGCACAAGAAGAAGAGCAATTAGCATTGGAAATAACTAAAATAAAATTAAATTTTAATAGAAATTACAAACTAACATATCTTGGAGGAAATATAAGGAAAAAGTACTTATTGAGAAGTATGGAAAGTGATGCTGTTAAAAGTGGCTGGTTTAATTTCAGAGTATAACTAAACTGCTTTTCATTTACATATATTTCATATACTTTCAATGAAAGGAAAATAAAATGTATCTTAAATTTAAAAAATAAATATTTGGGGAGTTCACCTAAATCTGCATTTTTTAGCAAAACGTTTTGGCTGAAAAAAAGATCCCACAAAAGTGGATACACATAATGAAATACATACTAAAAAAGAAAAAGTTGTTTTATAAACTGATTTCCAAAGCTTGATTCTGATTGATGTCGATAAGAACATGCCATGAATTAGTTGTGGTATGGTTTGGCTCAGATTCAAGGTATAGGCTGTGAAACTGGGCACTACACTGGAGTCTTTGTTTAAAATATGCTGAAATCAGAGCACTTTTTAATTGAGTAGGGACTACAAAAATACATTATTTCTATAACTAGTCTCCCCCCCTTTTTTCATCCCTGGAAAGATTTAATAACGAATTATAATAATAATTTAAAAAGACGGCTGAAATAGTAACAGATTAGAGATTGCTCCACTCTGATAGTGCAGAATTTGTCCCACAAGCATGTTTGGAGCTGTTCTATGCCTCCTACTTCATTTCTAGTAGCGTATTAATGTTCAGAGTCTGTTGTGGTTTTGTTTAGTGACGGGGGGGCCTAAGGTGGAAGCTTCTGTAGGAAACTGCTAGAAGTTGCTGCCCTTTGTTCAGTGGACTCGGAAAGGCCTAGGGCGGACCCACTGCTGGCCAAGGCCGAGCCGATTGGTAGCAGAATGTTCCCGTGATAATGCCTCTGCGATAATGTATTTAAGAAGGGGAAAACAGAAAAAAAAAGAGAAGACAAGATGTGAAGAAGCTGAGTGGGGGCAGAGGCCCAGAGAGGGAGGCACAGGCCTTGTGGGCCTTGCAGGCCTCACCCTCTGGCCTCTCGCCAGGCGGCCGACTGGGCCCGACTCAGCCTGGCCTGGCTGCAAGAAGTGGAGAGGAGATGAGATGGATGATGGGAAAAGATCCTGAGAGGCTTCTGCTAGCCTTTTGTGAAGAACTTTTCTTGTAAGAGAAACAGCTGCAGACGCCAAGGTCAGTTCAGAAGGAAGGGGAGGAGTAATGTGGCTCCTGGCCAAAATTCCCCTGCAGCCTGTGGTGATGACCATGGTGGAGCAGGTTGTCCCCCTGCAGCCCATGGAGGTCCACGGAGGAGCAGAGATCCACTTGGAGACCGTGAAGGACCCCACACTGGGGGAGGTGGATCCCTGAAGGAGGCTGTGGCCCGTGGAGGGCCCGCTGGGGCAGCCGTTCTGGAGAGACTGCACTCTGTGGAAGAGATGACCCACGCCGGAGCAGTTTCATGAAGGACTGTGGCGTATGGGTGGGACCCCACACTGGAGCAGGGGAGGAATGTGGGGAGTTCTTCCCCCGACTATGAAGCAGCAGCGTAAAACATCGCATAATGGACTGACCGTAACCCCCATTCCCTCTTCCCCTCTGTGCCACTCGGTGGGGGGAAGGTAGTAGAGATAATGTTAAGCTCGGGAAGAGGGAGGGGTGGGGAGGAGGTTTTTATCTTTTTCTCTGTCTCATTATCCTGCTAGTTTTAGTAATAAATGAATACTTTTCCCAAGTCGAGTCTGTTTTTGCCCGTGACGGTAACTTTAAGGATTTCTCCCTGTCCTTATCTCAAACCTTGAGCCGTTTTTCTTCTATTATCTCCCCCTGTTCTCTTGGAGGGTGGGGGGAGTGAGAGAGAGACTGCGTAGTCTGGTCCCGATCCAGGCTGAACTATCACAGGGTCTCATTTAGTCTAGTGCTTCTGTTCAATCCGTCCATCCATCCATCCATTTGTCATGTGCTCTGACTGGAAAGACATTGTCTAGTTTTGTAACCTCTCAGAATGTACTATCTGTCCTATGCTTCCCAAGATGCTTGCAGTGCTCTTATGGGTGAATTTTGATATTGTTATCATAAAAGCAATGCAGAGTCATAAAAAGATAATCAAACAAGCTCCAAACTGGAGGTCAAGACTCATTCTTTTGGGCAAAATAATGTTCTTACAAAGTATATGGTTTCCACGCCCAGAACTAACATTTTTTTTAAAGGTACTGTACTTTGTAGAATTAAGAAGACTTCTATTATCTTGTGGAAGACCTTATTCAGAGTTATCTCAGATATTGTTAATATAGTATTGCACTGCATGGTAGATAAAACCTGTGACTGAGACCCACTCTGTGTGGAATCATGATATTAGAGGAAGCCTGTATAGACTACATATTAAAGTTATAGCTGATATACAAACTTGCAGTGGTTCCTTGTATTCCCCAAAAATAAAAAGGGGAATAAAAAAATAAAACCCTTCTGAAGAATGTTGTAGAACTGAGCTACAGAGCTAAAAAATCTGCTACTCAGAGTGCTAGACAGTCCAGTCTAATTTTAGTCACTACCCCCATTGACATAAATATGTAATATATTGCTGATGTTTTCTCATAGAACAGGATTTCCTGAATCCCAGTAAAATGTAACATGAAGCAACATACAAAATGCAGTCAACATGAAGATGCCAATTTTGTTCTGTGCTTTGCAAAATGTAAGTATAAAAGGAATTTTAAAACAAATCATCCTGCATTACACCATGCCACAAAAACATAAAATAAATCCATCAAATGCCAGACGGCAGTCAACATGAACTTTAATGATGCATGTCAATGTTTTCTAACAAAATCATAGATGGGGTACATGAGTAGCACTTTATTTAAATATGCCCACAACAATACACAATTATCTTCAAACAACTCATACATCTGTAAGATCAGTCTACTTGGCACAGTGCAGCAACTGTACTTAGTGTCTGCTTACAAATGTTCATGAACAGGAAAAGATGTTTCTGAAGAAAATTACATGCAACCAAAGATTTAGTCTTGTAATTTATTTTATTAATTTACCTTGTAGTTCAGCTTCTCTTATTGTAGTTAATTAATAAAATGTCAAATTCAAGATTTGAATCATCAACCTTCCTTACACAGAAAGAAAGTATATACATGGAGAAAAAAAAAAAAAGATACCCAAAAGTTTAAGTCTCATGACAGATCCTTCAGTTATGCAGATGATTCAGCAGAGAAATTTCACTTCTTACCAAAATCAGAAAATAAGAAAACAGCACAATGTAGCTTATGTGACCAATCGAGCAAAGTCTATATCAGCTACCTGAAAAAAAGGCAAAATTGCTTCCCCTTTTCATGACTATATCATCATCATCATTTACTTTCTGTAGCTCTAGTTAGATTAATTCATTCTTCCTGAAAAAGGAAATTAGTAGATAAGCTGAAGATGTTGGATTCCAAAGGGATGTATGATCAACTTACTGAAAATCATTATTTTATGTTAGTCTGTTAGAAATGGAGAAATATCACATCAGTGGCTGCTATTCAGTCTTTACTTCATTAAAACTTATCCTATTTCTTTCAGATCCCTAAGCCCCCTGGGATGTGTCCCATCTAGTCCCATCATGGAAGTACGTATATCTTATTAGCTTAAGTGCTCCTTAGCTTTTTCTTCTTCTACTTCACTCCGACCAACTCTGCTAATATACTTAGTCTTCTGGGAGACCTGAGGGTAAATATTGTTGGGAAAAATGGATGCAAATAAAAATTAAGTAGCTGTGTTCTTTGTGTTTTCTGTGTGCTTTGTCAGTAGATTCTCTGCCCCACTATGCATGTGGATTCAAATTTTCCTTAACATTTTTTATTCTGCTGGTTCACCCATATCATCCTTTCCTGTTGCCCTTCAGATTCCTCCCTAGTTTCAACTTTGTCTTTACCAAATCCAACAGTCAGTGTTTCTGTATTCCTGCTTGGTAGCCTGTCCAAGTTTCCATCTTCTTCATACTACTTTGAACAGGTTGCCCAGAGAGGTGATGGATGCCCCATCTCTGGAAACATTCAAGGCCAGGTTGGACAGGGCTCTGAGCAATCTGATCTAGTTGGAGATGTCCCTACTCCTTGCAGGGGTGTTGGACTAGATGACCTTTAAAGATCCTTTCCAACTGAAACTGTTCTATGATTCTATGATTCTGCTTCTTTTTCTTTGAGCTTGTAGAGAACTTATCAGACATGGACACATACGCATGAAATGACCCAGCAAACAGCATCTGTTAAGATAGAAACGTAAGTGTAAATACTGTGTGTGAATGAAATATCTGAAAGAGTAGTTGCCAGAAAAAATTATACTGTTAATCAGATGGAGTAAGCTGGGAATTACTAGAAAATGGCCAAGAGCCTGTTGGGAAAACAGACAAAAAAATTAGTTAGCTGGAATAGAAAAATAAAAGAAACATGACTATTTGTGACAGGGAGGAGAGATGGTGGAAAGGAAGCACCAGCCATCACAGGAGGTCTTTCCCTGTTGGCAGTGTCCCCAGACTACCCTGACCTCTGCCCAGAGCAGGTAGCACAGCCCCCCCTGTGAGGCACCAGGAGCAGCCTGCACCCAGCAGTGAGCTGGCTGAGCCGGGGTAGCATGTAGGGACCCCACATCAGGGTGCAGAGGACACCTCCTCAGGCAACTTCTTGCTGTTGTGTGGATAGATCTACTAAGATTGTAGGGAATGTCAGAATTACACAGAGTTTGTGCACTCACAGCTACAACAGCAAAGATGTGTATCCAGGGAAACCTGCAGTCCCAGGGGAGGGACAATGTGCTGGTCCTTACCTAGCCTGTTGGAAAGGGTGAGTATTTATGCATGCAACTGTGCAAATGTGTGTGTATGAATGTGGGATTAGAATTTCTTGGAATCAGCTATAGAGGGTATCTGCATTGGTTCTGAACTATGATCATTAATAAATCAATAAACCACCTCTATCCTGTGAACTGAGCAGATTTTCTCTGCCACAGAGCTCAGCCATGCTGAGCATCCCTGTAGATTCCCTGCACATCCTTGCTGTCCCAGTGTGATGCTTCCTTGAGTTCTCCCTCCACAAGATGGAACATGTTTGGTTTTTTTTTTTGCTGTGAGAAGGATTTCCTTGAAGATCAACTGATTCCCCTGGGCCTTTTCCCTCTCTCCTGTTAGATCCTGTCAAGCAGATCACTAAACAAACTGAAATTGCTGTCTCTGGTCATGAAAATACATTTACGGAATGATGAGAATAGTGAATTAAAATATAATATGATTTTGATATGAAAAGAAAAAGGACCTTATTGTGCAGCATTCTGCCAAAAGAGAGACTTTGAATACAAATTTGATTTGGCATCTGGGAACTCAATTAGAGCAAATAAAAGGATAATCTTGTAAATTGAATATATTCAAATAAGCATTAAATTTCTACTTAATAAGATAATGAAAGATGGAGGTGAAAGAATACATACATAAAATTGAAGATTTAGCTATTCTGTTATTGAGAAATAAATAGGGAGCGAGACAGGAACAAACCTCAGATATTAATGTTTTAATCTATTTTTTCTGTGTCCCAAAGGGAAGGGTTTCAGAATACTTGAGAGCATTAATGTCCAGCTTACTCATACAAAAAAAAAAAAAGGAGAAGAAATATGGAAAATAAAGTGACTAAACATGAATGTGGATTATTAAAGAATTTATATAATGCAAATAAGGATTTTCTCATCCTGGACTCTCTAAAATTGGAGAAGAGAGCCTGGCAGATACAAATGAAAAGAGCAATATCCATTTCCACTGCAAATATCTGTGGAAAAAAAGAATGTTCTGTCTTCCTTAATACTTTAAGGTGTCTACCTGAAGACCAATTTCAGATTCATAAAAAAAAAAAAAATATGAAGCCATTAATATTCTGTTAAATGTCATACTTCAGACTGGGCACTACCTTTCACAAAGGAGCTCACTTTATCTATCACCTTTCTGTTTTGATAGATAGGATATTCCAAAGGATGTCTGTGCATGCAGACATTGTCACGTTTGATATCACGACACTGATATCACGCCTTCATCATGAAAGAAAGTAGAGTGTAAAAGGGTAGGTTGTGAGAGTAGCATACCAGTTACTTATTAATAACTCCTAACATGCAAACACTTGACCTATTATAAACTGAGAGGAGCAAGACTGCTTGCATTTACAGCTTAATCGTTTTGACAATTATTCCTACGACAGCATCCTTGCAGTAAGGCCATATTTGTGTAAGAAATAGGCACTGGTTTTAATTATTTAGTTGTTAAAACCACTTAAAGGAGAAAAATTCCTTTGTTAATGTTCTTATTTCAACTACAGTGGCTTATTTCAGTTTAGTTAAAGTAGATTCCTTTGTCAAGTCTTATTTTATGTAAAACGTGATTTTCTGTATTTATTTTTTTCACTAATTTTATTAATTATATTTATTATTGAGTCTCTGATAAATCTTTTTTGAGACTATGAGATTCTGTGTACTTCAGTGCACAGCACGGGGGATTTCTCCTATCTGGTCTGTTAGAGCTGACTTTGGTAGATTCTAAGGTACAAGGGGCTCTTCCTTTCCCACCCCAATGGAAGTTGCTGGTTCTGTGTCCCCACATCTACATATTAGTGAGGCTTAGCATGTATTTTCAACAGACACATATAAACGCAGCTGTGCACACATGCACACAGTGAACAACCACCCACATAGACAAATGCAGAGGGCAGCACCTTCACCAGCACCTGCAGAAAATATTGCCAAAAAAAAATCTCTTCTTCCACTCTGGCTGATCAGGATCAAAAATAACTAGTAGAATACAGGCATCCATACACACAAAAAACAACTCTCCCATAGCTGATCTTAAGCACACAATGCATCCTACAGCTGCCCCCAGTCTTTAGTCACCTCCAGTTGTTGGCCTCTACACACAAGGTACCTTCAGGCTCACAGTGCTGCACTGCTGGCCGGCACTGCAACCTTTGCTCCTGTTCAAGGGCTGGAGCAGCTTAGAGTTTGCTAGTGTTCACGCACACACACGCACACACACACATGCACGCACACACGTGCACGCTTAGAACAGAAGTACATCCTCACAGAAGTTAGCTAAAACTAGGATTTAATAAGAAAATAGGACAGACTATAGTGGTCAAGCTAAGGGTTTAGCTAAGTTAAGAGTACCGTCCAGCAGCTGGCTTACACATTTGAACCCCTTTATCCCCTTTTCCCTGTATTTTTTCATGCTTGATCCTCTCTGATCCACCTTGATGCCTCCCTTTAGTCCTTCTCTAAACTTTTCATAACAAGTCTCACAAAGTCTCACAGTTCCCTTAGAACATCCCATAATGTCTTACATAGTCCCAAAATTTTCTTCACCCTGCATCCCATAATAAATCACACACACCTCTTAGCAGGAAGCCTCATTAGTTTTCATGGTGCACTGAGTAAAGATTCTCTTTCATTGAGTCACTTTGGTGAGTTTCACACCAGAAACTACAGTCTAATGGTCCAATTGTTCTTCTTGGATGGTCTTAGAAACAGACATTCAGTGTGCTCCTTTCCACTGACTAGTTTATTGGGGTTCCTCCACCTATCATTTCTCCTTTTATCCTTGATGGGTCTTCCTGTTTGCTGTGATTAGTCAAACAACTTGAAAAATACAAGACTAACTAGGGTTTTTTTTTCTTTGTTTTCTTTTATAATATAAAAAAGTCTTAGGGACTTGAATTACACTAAATGTTAATGTATAGTCTATTTGAACCTCCATGAAGAATATCTAAACATAAGTGCCTAGAGCTGTACTACATACATACTTAAATAAGTAGTCTTATTTTCAGATGTGTTAACAGTCATAAAATTTCTAGGCACTCAGGCACTCATGACTTTTGAAAATCAAATCACTTAGTCAGGGCCATAAGTTTAGGCATATTCAGACTTGTTACTTTCACTGCTTAATAATTTCAATATCTTAAAATGTGCTTAAAATATGAAAATAAAATAATTACTTTTTAATGCAAGAAATATTAATTTTGAAATATAAGTTAGCATTAAATTCTTATGATGACTCTCTCAATGTCATTTTGTCTTGGTTTCTCCATTACTAAATTATTCACAAAGCCCTAAGGTTTTTGCACCATCTAATTTTTAGCTCCCAGCTTGTATTTGTATTTAGAAGAGGATTCATCTGCTGTATAACAATGGGAATAAGTCTGTATTACTTCCTAAAATCTCAGCTGCATAATAGCAGAAGGATCTTTCTTTCTGTTAAAGCTTGATTAACTTCTTCATCCATTCCCCACAATATGACAGAGGTACATATATGAAAAGTGTTTGAATAGTTTAGGTCCTCAAGTGATGAGATGTGTAGAAGACTCAGGATATTATTGTTGATGTAGTCAGCAGCAATAACAATTCCCCTTAAAGACTTAAGTATTTTCCAAAACTCTTTGAAACTAATTAAGAAATATCTCTCCACAGAACACTGAGGAACTTGTCATAAATTCTTATGAAATAGACAAATGTAAGTGGAAATAAAAGCATGAACTTAATGTCATTCTTGTCTGTTTTTCATACAGAAGGAGTAAAATATTTTTTTTTACATGTGTTTGGCATGGGGAAGAATACAAAAGCAGAATCAGTATTGCACTGTTCTGAATGTATATTCAGGAAAAATGACCAAAAAACCGATATTTATTTTTCTTGGAAAATATCCTTGGATGTCAATCTAGTAAGGTTCCCACACTGTACCTTTTGGAACAGATGAGTTTAGATGACTATTCATGTGAAAAAAAAAAAACAAACAACAAAGTCATCAGAAACATTTCATGAGATACATCACTATTCACTATTCATTTGGAAATATACCATTTTCCTTTATGTAAGGTAATTTTTACTCTCAACTGATAAATAGGTTTAGTTTTCAGACACACATGGAGGATATAATCTGATAAACTACATTCATGCGAATAACATGTGTTCATCATTCAAGTTGCAGTTGATGAAATTCTTTTTTAAAGAAGATTCAGTCTCCTGTAAATTATTCAACAATCAACTTTGCTTTGTTCTATTGAGTCATTCAAACCTGCAGCAGAAAATAGTACCTAGAGAAAGGAAAACAAGTCAGGCTCTGTTCTAAGTTTCTAAAACTTTACCTGATGAAAAATTGATAATTCAGGTATTTAATTTAATTTTAAGATTAATGTGTAAGTAATCTAGATACATTTTAACCACTGTTTTTTTTTAATGTTTTGTAAAAGACTGTAATGATAGGGTGTAAGATGACTCTGTCCTTTGTATTTCAGAAAATATGCCTGCAGCAGTCCTCCAGCAATGTGAGGTCTCACTGTCTGTGTTCCAGAGAACTCATAATTTTGTAAGTGTGCTGGATTACGCAAGCTTCCAGAATAAAATTGAAAAAAAATAAAGGTGTTACTTTCTCTTTGCATGTTAAAATAAGGATTTTTATACTTGTTAATCCAGAAAGCCCTCCAAAATAAGCACAAAATCATTCACCGAAATATATCCAAGCAGCTCATTGTTATTTGCTACTGATTATTTTTCTTAGCATTAGCCAAATAAGAGATAAAACAAAGTAATCCAATTCGAACAAAAAACTCACTGGAGTTAAGCAGAGTTACAGCTATGTATGCCTCCTAAGAATTTGATTCCATGTGATTTAGATGACAAATGACTCTGGAAGTATGAACACAAAATACAATAGACATTTCAAATGAAACCGCCTGAGGCTTAAAAATATGACCAGAATTATTGCCTCCATCCCACCATTAGTCCTGTAAATTCTACAAAACTAAATAAGCAAATAGAAACCTCAGTAAAATATACATTTTTTTTTTATAAGCATCAGTTGGAGTTTTCTTCTAATTTGTTTATTTCTTCTATAAATGGACATCAGTATGCTTCTGTGATTTAGGAATGTTAATTGGCTCATAACAATGAAATTTCTAAGTTTGGATTAATTTGTGTTGGCTTTTCTTCTCATTGTATTATCCTCACAAATTCTTAAAACACATCAGTTGATCCTCAGATAAAGTGTCCTTTGAGAAATAACGCCTTCTATTCTCTCTATACTATTTAAATTAGCTGAACTGATTTTCAGATGACACAGAGAAGAGGAGATATATAAATTTAACTGTTGTAGCTTTCTACAAAGATGATGTTCAAAATGAATCTGAGATGGTGAGAGAAATATCTAAGTTGTTTCAAGAATTTGTTTTTAAGCTTTAATAAGAATGATCATTTTAAAAACAATGAGTTTAAAGTTGACTCTCTAACCTGTTAGCACAATGATAAAAGATATAACTTATTTAATAGTTATTAATATTTGTTAAACTATGAGTTTTCTTCATGGATCTTACTCTCTATTCTTCTTTTGGCAGGCAAAGTAGAGGTTAGATGCTTACTAGCCAACTGGATTATCCAGTCTAATAATAACTGCTGTTATCTGGTTAAAAATAATGTGCAGTGAACAGATGTAGAACATAAAGGCATAATAACTAATAATAATAATAATTTCTAATAGTTCTCATATAAAGGCAGCCCACGCGTTATCAGCTTTCATATGTAAGTGAACTGATGGAACATTCAGATATTATAACAACAACTGCAACATCTTTAGTTTTTACATACTAGGAAAAGGAAAATTACCAGATAGATGAGTCAGTGAAACCGTCACTCAATCAAGTTCCAGCTAAAGTAGTGATATTTTTAAGTAATTGAGACTTCCACAGCAGTTTTAAGAAGTGCTTTGTTCTTCTGAAAATTCAAGATCTCCAAGGCACAAAGGTAGTTTGAAATGCCTGTTCTGGATCCTTAGAAAGTATACACTGTTATTTTTCAAGAAGCATGGCTAAATCTGGCTAAATTTACTTTTTTTTTTTTTTTTTTTTTT
>JAAGAY010137829.1:0-18426 GCA_011801015.1 Ardeotis arabs | reverse complement strand
TAAAAAAAAAAAAAAAAAAAAAAAAAGAGTGAAGAAGCAGAAGCAAGGGTAGAGAGGGGGAGGTGCGAGCCTTGTGGGCCTTGTGGCCCTCACCCTCTGGCCTCCTGCCAGGTGGCCATCTGGGCAGAAGTTGGCCCAGCCCGGCTGCAAGGAGATATGAGATGTGAAGGAAATGAGATGTGAAGAGAACCTGAGAGGCATTTGCCTGAGCCTGATTGTGAAGAATTTCTTGTGAGAGGAACGGCTGCAGACACCAAGGTCAGTGAAGAAGGAGGTGGAGGAGTAATGCTGCTCCTGGCAGAGATTCCCCTGCAGCCCGTGGTGCAACCCATGGTGAAGCCGGCTGTCCCCCTGCAGCCCATGGAGGTCCACAGTGGAGCAGAGATCCACATGCAGCCCGCTGGGGCAGGTGGATGCCTAAAGGAGGCTGTGGTCCGTGGAGGGCCCATGCTGGGGGGGTGTTCTGGAGGGACTGCACTCCGTGGAAAAATGACCCACCTCAGAGCAGTTCAAGAAGGACTGTAGCCCATGAGAAGGACCCCATGATGGAGCAGGGGAGGAATGTGAAGAGTTCTTCCCCCAAGGAGGAAGGAGCGGAGGACAGCGACAAGTGATGAACTGACCATAACCCCCATTCCCTCTTCCCCCCTTTGCCAGTCGGAGCGAGGAAGGAGGTAGAGATAAATGAAATGAAGTTAAGCTCAGAAAGAGGGGAAGGAGTTGTTTTTGTTCTTTCTCATGATCCTGCTTTAGTTTTATTAATAATAAATTGAAATAGCTTTCCCCAAGTCACGTCTGTTTTGCCCATAACACTAACTTCGATGATCTCTCCCTGTCCTTATCTCACACCTCAAGATTTTTTTTATGTTCTCTCTTGCCCATTCCCTCGAATGGGTGGGGAGAGTGAGTGAGAGGCTGAGTAGCTCAGTCCTGAGTGGGGCTAAACTATCACAAGGAATTCAGCATGAAATTACACCATGATTAAGACCCTACAAAATAATATTAATTCCTCTCTTTCTCTAGGATTCAAGTAGCTACAAACCTAGATAAGATAAATGTGGTTTTGGAGTTTATTATATCTTCCCATTGGAAAGAGCAATGTAGCCCATTATTCATAACTCAGAGGCACATAGACAGTCCAAGCTGTGTAAAGAGATACAAAAGCATGACGTTATTTTCCCAAATCGCTGTCGTAGTGAAAATAAATGAGAAGTCCTCATGCAAATATTGTACTGGTGAAAGTGGTAACAAAATTCTTGGCTATCCCTTTGCTGTAATTTAGTTTTCAGTCTTCTACTGAGAGAAGGATGAAAGGAAAGTTACTTCCCTGATTATTTGATATATTACAGAAGATAAATACTAGTGTCAGTCACTGTGCACTTTTCAGAGGGCAACAGGAAAGCTATGAACTCCCTACATTTTTTTCAGTGACCTTTGAGGTAGCAAGAATGAAATCAGGAAGACATAATTTTGACCAAATATATGGAAAACAAGATCAGAGGTGCAGTTTATTAAAAGAAATGCAGAACACAAAGGTTGCTCATCTTATGAGTAAATCCTGTTATTAAAATAAATATATAAAACCAGTAATATACTAGGTATAGATTATGACAGTTTAACAAGGAATAGGGCTGAAAGTACCAGCACTTTTAAAAAAAAATACATTTTACATTTGCATGATACTCCTTTTTTTGCTGACATGTTGGCTGAAAGGTTCCTTTTTAAAAAAAAACCAAAACTCTCTCACTGTTACGCTATAAAACAAAAAATATATCTTTCTCAAAAGATATAAGTCTCCCTTCTATTCCTCCAGTAGTCTTTGCCTTATTATGGCCTTTGTCTCACAGTTACAGAGAGAAGCATAAAAAGTAGTCTGGAAAGAAAATAGAAGATGAAAAATAACACGAAAAAGTAACTTACCAGGTAATGTTATATCTTACATGCAACAAATATAAGGTATGCTACCTTTTGGTAGCATAATATATAATGGTTTTCCATCTATACACTCCTGCAAGTTCCTTGGTCTTAATTCTGAGATGCTTGTGTCAGTTAGAGGCAAGCAGCTGATCCAGCACTCAAGCTTCTTGTCTGCAGATCCTCATGAGTGGGGCCTCACAAACAGCACTTCAACACTTCAAGGGTTTGGTCAGAGCAAAGATTAATCTTCCACAATAGGCAACCGTATCACAGAAATTTAGTCCTGAAGCATTTACACAGCATTCAGTTCCTGAAATTCTGCATCCACCGTAATTCATGACACATTTCTCTAATCTTACTAATATACAATAGTAAAGAAGTGTAAAAGCCATAAATCATAATGTGCCATAAAAAAAAAGAAAAAGACAGGAACTTGGGGGTATATTCAGCAAAGTCACCTAATAAAATGTGACATATTCCAGATTTCTGTATCATTTTCCAAGGTTCTCAAGGCAGCCTTACAAATATTGTGAGTTTATTACTTTGGCAAGGGAAGACAGTTTGTCCAAATGAAGAACATTGCAAACATTCCGTGTTTTTATAAGGTGTGTGTATATATATATATATATATATAAAAGGAGATATTTCAGAGTAACTTGAGATCAGAATCTATCATCCTTGTATGTATCCTTCAGAAGTGGAAAATTGGATTCATACCGTGAAGATTATGACAGAACAATTATTTGTTTTTAAATGACAACTACATTATCTTCCTTGTTATAAATAATTCAAAAAGATGTTCTAAGTTTCATATTTCATAGATTTTTAAAATAAGGAGTATTAGTTCCAAGTAATTGTGCCATTTTAAAATGTTGTACAAGAAACAATCTTGCTTTAACTGAAGAAGATAACATACTTAAATCAGAAATACACTTCTCAAAGTATCTTAAAGGATTGTCTGTCAATGACTTATGAAAAGTTAATGCACTTATAAACATGCATAACATAACAGATTTACAGAAAGGAATAATTTT
This sequence comes from Ardeotis arabs, assembly GCA_011801015.1. Taxonomy (NCBI): domain Eukaryota; kingdom Metazoa; phylum Chordata; class Aves; order Otidiformes; family Otididae; genus Ardeotis; species Ardeotis arabs. The sequence continues at coordinate 15,475 of JAAGAY010137829.1, read as the reverse complement.
AACATATTAAATACTGCTAATGCATTCTCTTTGTTTAAAAGATGCATATTTCACTATAAATGGCTTACTGAATTATGAGATAGATTTTATATCTGTCTTTATTTCATTTTGAATGTGTTGTGGTTTATTGTAACCTGCCAGCAAGTACTGCTCTCCTACCTTAATTTTCAGAAAATGTCATTTTCTTTACACAGATCTTCTAAATATATCTGAAGTATTTACAATGAATTTTGAGATATGAAAGTACATTTTATGTTATCACAGTGGAATTTTGTGTCAACCCTAAGTGTAGATGTTCAGAATTATAGTTTCTAGCTTTTTGCCTATTTTTACATTTATTTGCAAATGTTTACATCTTACTAATACTGTAACTGCTGTGTGAAGAACTGGCTGAAGGGCAAGGCTCAAAGGGTTACAGTGAATGGGGCTACATCTATCTGGCTGGCAACCAGTCACCAGTGGTGTTTCCCAGGGTTCAGTTCTAGGGCCAGTGCTGTTCAATAAATTTATCAGTGATCTGAATGCAGGAGCTGAATGCACCATTAGCAAGTTTGCTGACAATATCAAACTGGGAGGTGCTGTTGACTCTCTTGAGGGATGAGAGGTCTTGCAAGGGGATCAAGATAGAATGGAGCACTGGGCAATCATCAATGGCATGAAATTTAACAAGTCCAAATGTCAGATTCTGCACCTGAGATGGAGTAACGCCAGGAACAAGCATAAATTGTGAGAGGAGTGGCTGGAGTGGAGCCCTGGAGAAAGGGATCTGGGGGTTCTGGCTGACAGCAGACTCAGTGTGAGTCAGTAGTGTGTCTTGGTAGCCAAGAGGGCAAACCACATCCTGGGGTGCATTGAACACAATATAACCAGCTGGTCAAAAGAGATAATGCATACATTATCCTGCCATATGCAGAGTTAGTGTGGCCTTACCTGGAGTACTGTGTGCAGTTCAGGCCCCCACAATTTAAGAAGGATGGTACCTGAATGTGTCAGAGGGCAACAAAGCTGGTGAAAGGGTTGGAAGGCACATCCTATGGAAATCAGCTGAGGTCTCTGGGCTTGTCTAGTTTGGAGAAGAGAAGGCTGAGAGGCAACCTCATTGCTCTCTACAGCTTCCTGAGGAGAGAAAGTGGAGAGGGAGATGCTAAGCTCTACTCCCTGCTATCCAGTGATAGGGCTTGTGGGAATGGTTCAAAGCTGTGCCAGGGGAGGTTTAGACTGGACATTAGGAAGCATTTCTTTACCAAGAGAGTGGTCAAACACTGGAACAGGCTTCCTAGAGAGGTGGTCGATGCTCCAAGCCTGCCAGTATTTAAGAGGCATTTGGGCAATGCCCTTAGTAATGTGCTTTAACTTGGTCAGCCCTGCATTGCTCAATCAGGCAGTTGGACTAGGTGATTGTTGTAGGTGCCTTCCAACTGGAACTATGCAGTTCCATTCTATTCTATTATATTCTATGCTATGCCATGATACGCTATTCTTAATGAATGAAAACATAGTTGATACTGTTGATGGAGTGTAGAAACTGATCATCTTATCCTCAGGGAAACACACAGGATGTGATTAAGTTGATTAAACATTTGAGATGCTTTCATGCATCCTGTCAGTGAGTTCAGAAGAATACAGTTCTGTTGTAGGTCTAGTATAATATCTGTAATCTCTGAGCACATGCTTTAGGGAACGTCAGATGCCATGAGATGCTTTTGCTTATATGTCCGAAGAAAACTCCTATTGGTTGAACCATTCCTTTACTCCTCATGGAGGTACTTATTGAGTCTCTGTTGACTGTAATGGTAATTTAGAAAAGTATAGCTCACATCTAAAGATCTACACTTTTAGTACTAGGGCAGATTGAACCTCATGCCCGCTGCTTGCCACTGAGTCCTTTTTCTAGGATTGTACTCTTTCATGTCACCTACAGTTGACATTAGATGATGTTTGATTTCTTTGTTCCATGGATACTATGTTATCATTAATCTCCCAAATTCCTACAATTCAATGTAGTTGATGGAAAATTTGGCTGGGTAATAGTAATTACCTACATTAGATCACAAACTTTTATTGTTAAAGTGATCCTATAGGAATAAAGTGATTTGAAGATAACCTTAGGTGAAACACTTCACTGAAGATAGTTCAGAAGGGAGCGAAAAGATTAGTGTTATTGTTCTGTTTTTTTATAAATACCTTAATTGTCTTCATTCTTTGTTGGCAGCTGTCTTGTTAGACTTTGTAGATTTTGGCATCACTGGGGAAATTCATACTAGGACATCAAACAAGATTAACCAAAGGTTAAGCTAGCACAAGAGCTTGTTTCCAACAGCAACTCAAAGTAAATGTCCAGAGAAAAAAAAAAACACAACAGCATATGTTAATACTTCTTCTAGCCTACAAGACTACCTGTGGCAGAAATGGTTTGTATGGACTTTTCTGACATGAATTTGTCTAGTCTTCCTATGAGCCAATTTACATTTTTTTATCATCCACAACACTGTGTGTCAAGGTAATGCGCAGCCTATCTGTAACTGTTTTGAACCTGACAGCTGACAGCTTCATTTGATGTCTACTAGTTCCTGTCAAGGGGCAGAGAACAATAGATCAGTTCTCTACATGCTTTACCATTTCCCCTCAGCCATTTATTTTTCAAGCAAAAGAATCTCAGACTACTTCTTTACTCCTTGCACAGACATTGTTTCATACTTTTCATATTCTTCGTTGCCCTTTTTTTAACCTTATTCAATTCCTCTATATCCTTTTGTTTTCTGGGGACCTACACCACACACGGTAAACGAAAATATTTAGACAGCTTTATAATTGCATCCCCCATTTTATTCTGTGTTTCATTTCTAGTAACTCAGTAGTTATTGTTACTGAGATTCACCTAATATCTTCATGATTTTCTCTGTTATAACTTCAAAATCTTTCCTCTAATTGACAGTGGCTGACTGAGATCTCAGAGTGGAAAGTGGTTATTTGCCATATTTATCTACACTGCATTTTGTTAGCTATTTTCTTCCCCAGCCCCATAATATTCTTTGGTATTTCCTTCATAGTTGGACCTGGTCTTTGCTACTTCAGATGGCTTAGTGTCATCAGCAACATTTTCACTTCACTTTTTACCTCTTTTCTAGTTCATATATGCATTTGTTAAATGACGTGAGGCCCAGCATAAACTCTTATGGAAGTTCATTGATGGCCTCTGTCCACAGTGAAAACTGGCCATTTACTGCCACTTTCTGATTCTTTTTGTAATCATCTTCAAATAATTGCAAAGACCTGTTTACTGAATAACCTTTCGTGATAGACATAGTCAACCAGATCTTCTTAGCACTTACTTGTTGTAACTATAGAAAGTTAGTCAGTCATGACAATACAGGAGTGAAACCGTGTGGATATCTACCTCCAAGAAGTGAGGCTAGGTGATATAAGGGCCTCATTGGTGCAGAGCTCTGCAAAACTCTGAAGACAGCTGCCAACTGAGAATGAACAAGAGTGTGAAGGGATTCAGTCACCAAGGCTTGAGAACGGGAGGATTGTATTTATAAACTAACAAGCTCATAAAAGTATTACAACTAGTACATTTTATTATTAAAATGCAATAAAATCATACTGAATCTTCACATTTTTTTCCCCACGTGTCCCAGTAGGCATTCTACAGAATGAATACAAGAGCAGCTATGAATCAAGTATAATTCTGGCTGCAATAAATAAGATCAACAAGCAGCCCTAAGGGTAGCTCCAGCACAGCAGTTTACCATCTTTTTTATTAGTTATATAAGCAGCCTCAAGACATTTTGTCATATGATATCCCCATGGCATCTTTAAAAAAAAAAAACCCCAAACCTTTTAATCTGCTTGTAAAAGCTTGTAATGTGTAGCTCAGCCTTACAGCCCTTTGCCTTATCTCCATGTACAGCAAAGGCTAATTTGTCCCCTTTAAGCCTTTCAGGGCAACCTGATGCTCTCTTAATCACCCCCTGAAACTCTGCTCTGTTTATCCTCTTTTACAGAGACAGGTGCAAGGGATTTTATTAATGCAATACCTTCTTAAGTGGTTTAGTTTTATCCTTTACTACTGATCCAATGGTTTAAATCCATTAAGAGGGTGCGAATAGACACTTTATTCTTTGCTTAATAGAATCCACTCTAGAAAAGACAGGTTGTATTATTCTATCCTCTTCTAAACCATTGTTTTGTTCTGTAAAACCTAAGACCAATAGCAGATTACAGAAAAAAAAAAATCTAGCTGCTATGTAATTTTGGTTGACTGAAAATAGGACAAACTGTTTTTAGCCTGTTAATCTTAGAGTGATTTGTTTGGATTTTAAAAATTCTTATATTACATTTTTTTGGTAATAATTTCAATATTATAAATATGACTGCATACTCAAAACCTACTGAACTTTTCATACAGGCTATATGTTGCATTGAATCCTTATGATTCCAGGCAATAATGCCACAGTGATAACATTTACAGCAATCCTATGATAGTGCTTTTCAAATACATAGCTTGTTCTATATGAGGATATTTAGGATAATGTCAATGCTGGGTCAGAGTCTACCATCAGAAAGTTTGCTGATGACACCAGACTGAGAGGAGTGGCTGAAATGACAGAGGATTGTGCTGCCAGCCAGAGGGACCTCGACGAGCTGGAGAAACGGGCCCACAGGAACCTCATGGAGCTCAACAAGGAGGAGTGCAAAGTCCTGCACCTGGGGAGGAACAACCTCAGGCCCCAGCACAGGTTGAGGACCAACCAGCTGGAAAGCAGCTTAGCAAAAAAGGACATGGGGGTCCTGCTGGATGCCAAGTTGAACGCAAGTCACCAATGTGTCCTTGTGGCAAAGAGGGTCAATGATATGCTGGGCTGCACTAGGAGGAGCGTTGCAGGCAGGCTGAAGGAGGTGATCCTTCCCCTCTACTTAGCACTGGTGAGGCCACACTTGGAATATTGTGTCCAGTTCTGGGCACTCCAGTACAAAAGAGACATGGACATACTGGAGAGATTGCAGCAAAGGGTCACAAAGGTGACTAAGGTTCAGGAGCATCTCACATAAGAGGAAAGGCTGAGAGATCTGAAACTGTTCAGCCTGGAGAAGAGAGGGCTCAGGGGATCACATCAATGTATACAAAAACCTGAAGGGAAGATGCAAAAAAGGACGGAACCAGGCTCTTTTCAGTGGTGCCCAGTGACAGGACCAGAGGCAATGGGCACAAAGGGAAACAAAGTTCCCTCTGAACATCAGGAAACACTTTTTTCACTGTGAGGGTAGCTGAGCACTGGCACAAGTTTCCCAGGGAGGTTGTGGAATCTCCATCCTTGGAGATATGAAAAAGTTGTCTGGACATGGTCCTGGGCAACCAGCTCCAAAGTGGCCATGCTTGAACAGCAGGGTTTGGACCAGGTGTCCTCCAGAGGTCCTTTCCAACCTTAACCTTTTTTTGATTCTGTGATCCTCTGAAAAAGTTAATGAAAATTCCTATTGGGTAGTCTGAACATGTATTACTAATCACTTTTTTTTTTAAGAGAAAGCTTAGAGGTCCCATTCCTTCAAGATAATACTGATTTTTGTCAATCTGGGGAAGTCTTTAAGTCTTTCCACCTGAGTTATGATACACAGCAGAGTCAATCCAAACTTAAAGTGTCAGAAAGAAATGCAACAATAGCTTCCTGCCGTGAGCATTTTAGCAGCTAAAGTAAACAAGCATAGTAAGAAATGGCAGTAAACAAGACAGGAGTAATTTTTCTTTGACTATTTAATACCAATAAATAAAAGTTATGAGTTTTTGAGTAGTATCTAGGCACTTACATGTTTAGCCATGGAAAATATCAAACTTTATGACAATGGCAGTGGAACCAGCACACTGTCTCCATGACCTCAGGGATGCAGGCTGGTTCACCTCCTTCCTTGATGATTTTTTAAACACTTGTTCCAGCATGACTGTCAAAGAATGATGCATGTATATGTGTAAAGGAAGAGTTTTTAGAACAGTTCAGGCTGTTCTAATGAAAAGCAGTATTCAATAGCAGCAAAGAAAAATACTAGTGTGCTATTTACACATTCAGTGGAGATGTATGGGGGTGTGCAGTTGTTTGCATAACAGAGGTACAGCTACTGCAGTTAAAACAGTCTGCATACACAGCAGTAGGGAAATAGTTCTACCATGAAGCATGTATGGTTTGAAAGCTATGTATTTATTTTTTTTTAAGATATAAAATCACTGTGAGGAGGGGAAAAATCCTGTTCTTTACACAAGTTGCAAATTACTTAACTTTTCCAGGAGTTTTAAAATTCTATTTGTTCTATAAGGAATTTAATGTCTTCCAGGTTACATTACTCAGGAAAAAAAAAAAGTAGTTTTTCTACTGAAAGAGTAGCACTCCCTTCCTGTAGGACAAGGGGAAGTTTGCAGTCTCTTGCACTTTTAGCACATGGTCTCAATGAGGTTATTATGCTGCTATTGGCTCTGCGACAGACTGAAACCTGGAGAAGCATGAAATAGTCCACTTCAGCTTGGGTTGTGGAGCTAGATTTCTGAAGGATAATTTGGTGGTATTTTAGATCCCTGCTCTCTGCAGGAGCTCTGTTCTTTCTTTAAAATACTTTCAACATCTTACAGTCTTACAGATGAAATAACCATATATTTATACAGGTGTTCTCGGTACCAGGGTATAGAATGGCCTACAAGTATAGACAGAAGCAGATGAATAAGATGACAGACAGAGGCATTAGAGGCGTGTTCCTCTTCCCTTCTCCTCCCTTTCAGGTTCTCACCTTGCAGTTTGGTTAATGTCAGCGTGAACTGACAGCACACAAGTGACACATACACACTGCCATGGAGCCTCTCATGTGCCAGCTGACTGCAGCTCGTGCCAGCTCTCACTGAAGGCAGCAGAAAGACTCCTTCCAGCCTTTTTCTCTTTATAGTCCAGGGTTTCTGTCCTGAGAGGAATCAGGTACTTTAAGCACAGTCCAAAAAGAGTTTCTTTTGAGGACACTGAAAATCTGAGTCATTAATAGACACAGAATATAATATGTGGAGGCTTAGGCATAGAGTAGTTAGTGAAAAGGATTAAGGAGGAATTGCAGCTACCCCCCCCCCCCAATATACTTCTCAGGTTTCAACTTTTCACTCCTGCAGGATTTTTGTAGGGTGCTGACAATGCAGTGCTGGTGCAACAGTATGAAATCTTTTTTTAGCTAATGTAGGGACCAAGCATTATATCAGCTCTTCTTTATCAGGTGACAAGGGTATTTGGTTATGCTCCAAACTATTGGAATTGGAGGGGTTACTGCCTAGTGTAATTGCAGCCTTCCTCCATTCTGTTATTGCTGCCAGTTTCTACTAAGCCAAATCAATCCTGACAGCTGGCCAGATGCTTCTTGTGCCAGTCAGCAGGACTCTGGTCTCAAAAGAGCATCTGGTTATAAGGAAATTTTGCAGCAAACTATACAGCCAATCTTGTTTTCTAAAAATAGCATCATAAACACTGAAGAAAAGGTATATAGTGATTTCACTAATGCACCTTTTTTTAAAGGTAGGGGTAAGCTCTTGACTTTTTTCACTACAAATTCCATTGATATTGGGTTAATGGAGACTTCTACAAAGCTTTTTTAGTAGATAAACTGTATACATCATATCTTTATTACAGCCTGTGCAACCCACAGACACAAGAGCAGCTGCTTAGAGTGTAAGCCAACAGCGCAGAATACATTTTTTTCCTAGTATTTGTTCAGTGAGGTCACAACATTCATTTTAATTCGGAAAGTCATTGGGGCATGGACTCTTTAGCTGCCTTAAACATTTTTTTTTTGCTACAATATAATTAGCAAATAATAGGATTTCTTTTTTTTTTTACTGATCAAAGTAGTTAGAATAGTGCAACACTTTCCATAGCAGACACCACTGTTCTCATGCATTTTCTTTAGATAAATCTGGAAGTGTTTTCTTACAGCTTATTTTCACTTTGCTCAGAAAATGTTTCAAAGGAACAATGAAGAATGAGTCAGGAAAAAGAAATCATCATTGTTCAATACTACCTTCACTGCTTCTGCTTGATGAAGTAGAGTGCTTATGTATTTCTGAACACAATAAAAAAATGCTAAGTATTGATAGTCCGCTTGTTTTTCATTTAATCTTTTTCTTTCCTCATCTGGAACAACTGGGATTATGATCTGAAAATATCTCTATTCATCCAAAGAGTGAACAAGAGGGAATAAAAGTTCAATACTTGACAAAGGCTGCTGATGTAGTCACAATCAAGGCTATTTGGTTTTCTTTTGTATTGGTCCATATGTAAGTATATATACTTTGGATGTCTTTGCATATGCTGAAACATATTCATATGTTTCTTGCAAAACTTGAAAGTAGGTACGACTGGTGAAACAGTACTAAGCCCTCAAAAAGGCCTCCCACTGCCTGCTTCTATTCAATTCTTCTAACAATACCATTTAAAATGGCTTGTTCTTCTGTCATTTTCTGTCATGAAAACAATCTGATATTGCCTATATACAAATTCCAACATCTGAACTCCACATGCTGAATGTAGTTATTTCTTCTTTGCTGAGAATATTTGTATTGGGGAAAAAAAAAAAAAAGATGTTACAAAGTCACAGTATTTCTGGTGCAGTTTGTTTATTGAATTCACAAGCTATTTCTTTCAACAAAGGTATTTACCAATTGCAGCCTCCTTCCTGTGGGAACTTTGAGTTTTCAGCTTTTCCTTCTGTTGGACTTTCTTGTTTTGGCAGTATAAAAACATCCTTTAGAGTTATTATGGTAAAGAAATTCCTATACAGTTCAACCATATCATGCACTTCAGGTCAAAGTAGTGGGGAGAGAAAAGGGATAAACCAGGAAATCAAAACTCCTAGCTTCTTACTGTGCTTAGAAATAAGTGCAGGTGCCACTGGATAAAATAGGACTTTTGTCATCACCTTAATCCTAAATTTTTACCATATTCAAAAGTTAGTTGATATATGTCCTCATTTTTTTTCCCCTTTTGTCACAAGGCTTATACTGAGAGCCTATATTAAGTGAACATTTTTGAGGTTTTTATTAGTGTTAAAAGTACTGTCTGCTATTAAATTTTATGCCATTATACAGCAGATTCACCACACTCATTGTTTTTTTTTTTTTCCAGTGAATGGAGTGTCCTGGTTTGCAAAGTTTAAATATATCCTGCATTTACATTACTTCAGAAACAGGGGCACGGGAGTAAAGATCCTATGCACTTAACTTCACCTTTATTTCTTCATTTTCATTTTCCAACTGAAAGGCTGGAAATTTTACGTCTGTTTACCAATGGCCACACACCATTTAACACGATAACTCCAGCCAAATGAATGTCTCTTAACTGTAGTGCAGTTACATACGTCAGAACAGAACAGTAGTTATTATTACCCTTAGTTTAAAGGCACTGAAATTAGCTCCTGGGGATAAATTCCTGTTAAGCACCAATTAGTGTATAGCTCTTTGCCATTGTCAGTGCAATTTAGTGTGACCAGTGATTCAGAAGACCTAAATATCAGCCCAACACTTGTACCTATTGTTTTGGGAAATAGTAATTAACCTTTTTTGCATTCTGTGTCCTTTTGGGCAAAGTGATTCTGAGCTTTTATCAAAAAAAAAAAAGCTCCTTACTAGCTGTGTATCCTCATTATTAAGTTACCAGGAGCTATTTCTCTTTCAACATTTTGCACACAGTGCTTGTTCTTGTTTGTTTATTCTATGCACCAACTCTGTGCTACCCTTTCTGTTTCAGAGACAGGTTTCCTGCACATCCCAGGATTAATCTGTTCACGTTTATAGGTCAGGGACAGTATCACCAAGAGCAGCACCAGCTGATTGAAAAGGTTGGAATTTGCTGCTGTGGAGATCCAGCTGAGTTAAAAATACTGGTAGTTTGATGCCACTTGGAGCTGGAGGCAGGTCTATGTGAACAGACTAATAGGCAAACCAGCACAGGGAAAATAGCACCTTTGACTTGATCCCACACTTGAGAAAGCCAGGAAGTATGGAGAGGTTGCTAGGAATGCTATGCCATTACCTGAGAAAGCAAGTAGTGTTTGGGAGGACAGGTTGCAGCCTTGTAGAAATCTGAGGGATTCCAAGTAAGACGATGAGCAGAAGGTCTCAGTACTGTTGTAACCAGCTGGGCGAGTATGACTGACATTTCTTTCCACCTTCTTAACCATTTTCCAGCTCTCTTCTCGTGATCTCCACTAATCATAGCCATTTTTCAGACCATGTTCAATGAGATGACTGAGCTTTCTGTCTGGCTTTTCTGTATTTCTGTCTCTGTTTTCCCTGGGGCTATCTCATTCTGGCAGATCAACACACTTTCTCCCTCCCATGTTCAGCCAACTGACCTGAGTGTGGAGCCAGGTTTCTCTGCACCTATCACAAATGCTCTGTACAGCAGCAGACAGGTCTGTTAATTTGCTTTCTTCTTGTGCCTTTGCCTGCTTTCTAGAAGTTTGGTAACGATCTCTGCTCCACAGAGCATTGTCAACGATGAAGTAGCATGCACAGAGCGTTGCTGAGGATTATGATGTCTGTTATTACTGTGTGCTTTTAACATCTGTGTAAAACTTCCTGCCTATGGATAACATCTGTATTTTGCATGAGAAAACAAAGTGAAGTGACTGACAGAAAGACCTAGAACAATTCTGTGATAAATCACAGGAGAAAAAAAAAAAAACAAAAAAACCCCCACAAAACACGTTTTCCTTTTTGCTGGGCAAAGAACTTTTCTGAGTAACATAAATGGAGTTATAAGTTATCAGTATGCTGTGTCTTGAGATGAGTCAGTATGTATAACAAAAAGTTTAGTTTGTTCATCTTGGTGTTCATTTCCCTAAAAGTGAGGCTCCCTTAAAAAAAATCAGCTTATTTCAACACAGCTACTAGTTGAATGGCTGGTGAAAATATAGAAATGGTGAAACAGGCATGTTTGCTAATGATAAGTTTTATTTCAGTTTATTTTCAAAGGTGGAGTCAAGTTCTACTAAGTGATCTTTGGCATATCCTGATTTTTATTTGTATATTCTTGTTTTGAGTTACAGCTCATAAGAGAGTTTAAAATTAGAGAACAATAAAGATATTTTATTACTGGTAAATATAGCATTTAAAAGCAACTGTCTGTTCAATTGACAAGTGAAATATTTCTGAAATATATGATTTCATATAGAAAAGTTTTTTGCTTACACGCCTTGAAGGATTTTTATATTCACTGCTTTTGTTATTTCATTAGATTTATGCTATATATACAGTCATTAATTAACCCTAATATTGATTTTAATTCTACCTGAAGATGAAAGAAATCTTGTAAAAAATATTGTGGAAAATACAGCTAAAGCATAGATTAATAAGCAGAAGCTAAATGAGTATAAATCAGTTTTTAAAATAAATTTACTGTTTCCAGTTGATTTCTGTGCTTAATAAACTTAAAAAATTTAAACAGATGGTTTATAAAGCTAAGTAGTTACAGTCCTACTTACTTTTGTATGTCATTTTTGAATCTCAAAATATAATTTAGCTTTCAAATGAATTAAGATTTTTTCGTCATAAAAAGTTATAAGAAAATAAAACTGTATGGCTCAAAGTCTCGCCTCCACTGTACATAAAACATTCAATTGAAATTAATCTTGATTGGCTGCTGCTGATGAGATTGTTTGGCTTTCTGTGTCTGAGGGAAAGAAAATGCTGGGCATAGAGAGGATTGCTGATAGGCATCCAAATTCTTGTTATTTAATCTCTTTTCTCTTTGTCTTGCTTGTTTATGTCCACCTCTCTTTTTTTTTTTTTATTGAAAATTTTCTTAGGATGTGATTTCTCAGCAAGATATTCAGTTGTGGGACTGAAAAAAAAAAAAAAAGAACCCTGAAACTGTCAGCACAATCATATGGCTGTAATCAGATTGCTGAAGTGACTCATTAAGCATCGTAGTCCCCATAAATAGCAGGATCTAGCAGAGCACAGGGATTCAAAGCTGTTACTGTGATATTACTAATGTAGAGAAATAGGTACCTCTAAAAAGTGGTTCACTTGTGTATGGCCACCACGAGTTTATCAACAGCAAAAAAGTAAGAATGGGAGCATGTCTGACTGGGGGCTGGGCTGGGGTCCTCATGACGCCTGCTGCCATCCACCTGGGACCCACGGAGTTGAAGACAAGGCTTCAGGTTATCTGATGGAGACGGAAGTGAAAACCTCTCCTCATGTCAAACTGCTGTGGTGAAAGCATTGATTCAGGAAGAGGAGACTGGATGTTTGAGTCTCCCAAAGGGATGCTGCAGCTACTGGATGGGCAGCAGCTGAGTTGCACGCAGCGGAGAATTCAAAAGGTACAGAGGCAAAAAGGGAGAATAAGAGCAGTGATCAGACAGTATTTGCTCTGCAGCACCTACAAGTCAAGCTGTGTTTCTTCCTATGGCACTACATCTATTCTGGTCCATAGATTATTTCTGCTTTTGCTACTTTTTTTTTTTGTCAGATAGGTAAGGAGAAATAGCTTCAGCTCAGCTCACTGAAACTAACTCAAAAGCAGGAATGCTCTGAATTTTATATCTCTGTTTTAGCAAATGTTTTCAGACATGTTTCTGCCAATGAGCTATTTCATATAAATCAAGCAGGAAGTGAGCTTCCAATTCACATTCAGATATGTTAACACATCAGCTCTCAGGGTTTATATTCATCTCATCAGAGAACAGAAATATTCCATGAGACCCATCTAATCTATCCGAAATAACTCAGAAACTTGCTGAAATTCCCACAAAAGGCAGAGCAAGAATTATATTCTAAATTCTTTGGATAATAATTTCTGATTATTTATATCTTTAAAAATAACAGATGATTGAAGTAGCTAAATGGTGGCATTTGCTGAATATGTTTTGGGAATTACTCATCTGTCCTAACTTAATATGATGTTTGATTAAAGTCATATGCTCCCAGACTACTGAAACAAGAGCTTTATTGTTAGGAAAAGGAAACCTAGCAAGCCACCCATTCTTACACTGTCTCTTGCTACATTTTTTTCTCTAAGTACATTTTGCTTTGAAGAATAATTTTTTACATAATTATAGAGGTTGCTGATTTATATTGCAAATCATTTGCCCTAACTTTACATGTCTGGATTAGTCACTCTAAGCTTCTATAGCCAGTGGAAAGGGCAATTCCAAAGCATCTAAGGCATCTAACCTATCTCATGCATACTTCTCAAGGTGAATCCTCTTGGGAGGCACTTTTCTCTACGTTGAGATAAAGGCCTCTCTAAGGCTAGACAATGTGACTCAGATATGTAACCTGTACATGTCTGAGTTAAATTTGATTCTCAACTGCAGTTTAAGTGCATTCCTGTGAAATTAATGAAAGACTTCTTTTTTTCCGTTCTGCAGAAAGTCTTAACACAGTCTCAGTTTTTTGAGAAGGCAAGAGTAAGATGAGTGATATCTGTGCTGTATTTGATTCTTCTTCCCTTTCCATATCCCCATAATAGGTAAGATAAACTTTTTTTCCTTTCCTACTCTTCTAGGAGAGTTCATCAGTGTTCAAATATAAGATCAATTTGCATACTGCTGCAATAGCGATAGCTCCTACAGTGTGGCTTTCATACAGCTGACACAGAAGATGGGCCATTCAGGAGCATCAGGTAGGAGGACAAGTGCGTAGTCCAAGGCTACACGTATTTCTAAATCATAGGGGACAGAAAACTTCAGGAAATTATATGAGAGAAAAAAAAATCAGTCTTTCACTCCTTAATGTAAACCTGATCTAAAGCTTTATGATGCTCTATTGAATCTTTTAATATGAGTTTAGTGACAATCCAGACATAATGGAAGAAAACCCATTGAACTGCAGCCCAGCTTCCATTTTCCTGCACAGCAAGAACTTACATAGAAGATAAAAGGCCTGAAGTATAAATTTATCTTAACAAAAGCATTGTTTGACTTTATTACTGTTAAGTCCTCATTTTATTTGTTATAACCTTTTCTATTATAATTGAAAAAGTAATGAACATTAAGAAATAAATTTAGGTGATTGACTCTTTTTCTCATGGAAAAGGGATGGAGCTTTTCTTCAAGGATCTCCTGCTGCCTTTGAACTCTGCGTGCTATCACTACTGAGCTTCTTACAGTTTTTGAAATAACCATGAACTCCAAATTGAAACAAATCAGCCTCCGAGCAATTGGAACTCCTTGTTCATGTCGATAATATATCTATTTATTGCAAGTTCAATTAAGAGACAAAATTAGATTAGACAAGACCCAATTTTCTGTTTTCCAAAAGTTTAATATATTGCAAGACTGTAAGGGTACATAGAAACCTTTACTCTCAGAGCATACTTTCCAATGTCTCCACTGCTGCACACCTACTGTAGATGGATTTATGTTCCAATTTGAAACAGTGACAAAGGCTGATTTTTTTAATAGACATAATTAAATAAAGTGTTCACTAAGGTTTGTAAATTCACAAATACTTCACAGTATATAACTTTATTTTTTCAACAGTGCTACCCCAAATTATCCAACAGTATTTTATGGAGCAGAGTCTGTTGACCAACACTGGACTTAAATGTTATAAAGAGTGCAGCAATGGCTGTCATGAGATTTTACAGTACAGTCATTATGCTTTGTAATATTAAATCATCTTTCTAGTTATGATTCTTCCATTGTTCTGTTTTCTATGACTGAACCAGTGGCTATATAGATAGCTACATATATTGCTAGTAAAATGAGCAACATAATACTGCATTACTTTAGGTTTATGCAGATGCATCCTTGCTGCTGTCAATGAAATAACATCAATATAAATCTAGTTTATCACCAGCATGAATTATGCTCACATTTGTAATTTAGATCTTGTGGGACAGTATTCATAGTTGAAAATGCATTATCTCCTATTAATGGTTAGATTCTGTGTATCTGTATTGAACTGATTTTAGTTCTGGTTAGCAATGCTTAAGATTCACTGAACACCTAAAGTTTTGTTTGTCTTCTTGTTTTAAGGGTTAATATTTAACATCAGCAGACTTATTTTTATAAACTCGTTATTGTGGGATATTAATTGTTCGTGCTGAGGAGTATATGAAAAGATTAATGGGTTGTGACTCAGCACCTGCTGAGGCTTCAAGCAAAATCATTTATGCATTCTTAACACTCTTATCTTTGAATTTACTCCCCAGCAAAAACTATTATCTAAGGTGAAAGCATTCATTGACTTGTAATGGTAATAATGCTTTCTGGATTTCCAGGTAATATTATGCATATTACTGGTGTTGAGGATAAGATAAAGGCAGCAAAAAAAATCAAAATATGTTGAGGCTAACCATAGAGGTCAATGTAAAAGAGACAGTCTTATACAAATACATCAGTGGCAAATGAATTACTGGGGAGAAAGTAGATCTATTAAAAGGATAAAATAGTGCAAGCAATGAAACAAATGGTAATTTTAAAATAGCTGACATGTTATTTT
>JAAGAY010137828.1:0-15794 GCA_011801015.1 Ardeotis arabs | reverse complement strand
GAAGAGGAGGCTCCGGGGAGACCTGATAGCGGTCTTCCAGTACCTCAAGGGGGCTTACAAGAAAGATGGGGAGAGGCTGTTCAGTAGGGCCTGTTGTGATAGGATGAGGGGTAATGGTTTTAAAATAGAGGGGGGTAGATTTAGATGAGATATTAGGAAAAAATTTTTCACAATGAGAGTTGTAGAACACTGGAACAGGTTGCCCAGAGAGGTGGTGGATGCCCCATCCCTGGAAACATTCAAGGCCAGGCTGGATGAGGCTCTCAGCAACCTGATCTAGTTAGGGATATCCCTGTTCCTTGCAGGGGGGTTGGACTAGATGACCTTTGAAGGTCCCTTCCAACCCTAACCATTCTATGATTCTATGATTCTATTTAGCAGGACCTGTAATGATAGGACTAGGGATAATGGTTTTAAATTAAAAGAGGGTAGATTTAGACTAGACATAAGGAAAAAAATATTACAAGGATAATGAAGCATTGGAACAGGTTGCCCAGAGAGGTGGTAGATGCCCTGTCTGTGAAAACATTCAAGGTCAGGCTGGATGGGACTCTGAGCAACCTGATCTAGTTGAAGGTGTCCCTGCTTCTTGCAGGGCGGTTGGACTAGACCTTTAAATGTCCCTTTCAACTCAAATCATTCTATTATTCTATGAAAGCAAGGGTGAAGTCTTGCAGCCTGAATGGACTAAGCTCATGTAACAGTACAAGCAGGGTGCCAACACAGCACTGTGTCCAGTTTTAGGCTTGTCATTACAGGAAAGACAGGCACATACTGGAAAAAGCTGCATAGTGGGAAAACAGAAGACTTTTACTATAAATTTCAATTAAATATAAGTAAAACTTGGTCACCATGAGAGTGTCTGGAATTAATTGTCCAGAGAGACTATGAGATCTTTGTTCTTCAAGATTTTAAAAATTTTACTGGTGATTGCACCAGATAACCTCTGGAAGGCCCCTTTAGACCCATTTAGGCCCATTTTTTTTATGCCCCTTTTGCCCGTGTCTGGAAGACAGAATCCAGAAAAACATGAAAACTTTTTTCCTCTGTCTTAGCTTCATTAACAATATAAAAGAGATTAGACACCAAAAATGCTTAATGTCAATCTTAATGTCTGTGTTCACCACTTCGCTCACTCAAAAAGTCTTCCTATTTGGTAGGGAGCTAAGAAGGATGGCTTATTTACTCTGTTGCAATACTTGCTACTACAACACTAAAAGATAAAAAACTGTACTTGACTTCACAGATGCGAAAACACCTACTGTTTTCTAGTATTTTTTAGAATTTATTTCTCAGAATCTTTCTCAAAATTTCTGTAGATGTCGTTCAAGTTTGATATTCATACATGACATCTCTTACATGCAATAGTCCTAAAATCTTTATTCTTTAATCCTTTGTTATATCCAGTTAAGACTTTTCTTTGACATTGTCAAGAATCCCATTATGGAGGCCACACTAATTAACACTTAGCAGTTTAGTAAGAATAATTTCCTCTATGTGCTGCTATTAAATGGCCAATGATAATTTGAAATGAGGATTTAAGTTGTGCTGTAAAGCCTAAACTTTTGCAATGTGTACATATTTAAACTTGAATTTTGCTTATCACTAACTGATAATATTACACTTACTAGTCCATAAATTCAATTTATTTAAAGACAAATTTGTTCCAACTTTGAAGAAAGGAACATTACAAAATAAACAAACTAATCATATAATTTGAAAATATCTGTATTCCAACAAGTATCTGGATAAGTGGTGAAAGATCTATTAAAATTAACAGGATTCCTCTAATGATCTTTTGTTCATTTAAAATGGAATTAATACAAATTAGGCTTAATTATGGAGAGATAATAAAAGGAAAGAAAATATCTTAATGTCATTTTTTCTGTAATGTGTTAAATGACTTTATCACATAGCTTTTACTTTAACTAAACTTTATATAGGTTTTATTTTATTTCTTCTCATAACATTTTAATTATAAGCAAAAACAAACACAAAAAAAGCAAATGAACAGCTTCTAAAGTTGAGAACATCAGAATAAAAACAAGTAGTTTTAGCTACAATTGTTAATTTCAATTGGAAAAAAAAAAAACCTAAGCTGGAAGAAAATTGTCTAAGTGAAAAGATCTACCAAATTACTTGGTAAGAATTTCAGGATAATTTGGTCTTTGGCTTCTGTACTACCTCTAGGATTTAGACAATGAGTTCTTTATTTGCTGTTGACTTTTACAAGCCAGAGGTAATCTCCTACTTTACATTAAAATGAGAGGAAGCTCTGTTCAGCAAAACTAATGACAGATTGATCACACATATTGAACTATTTTCTTCATGACACAGCAGATTTTAAAATTATGAAGGAATATAAGGACATGTTGTATAAAATAAGTTATTTTTCACAACATGGGAAAAATAGAAGCAGAAATTAAACAGAACACCAAACTTAAACAAAACTCCCAAATAGCACAGAAAATAAACGTGGTTATGTAGTATAAATATGAATCAGCATCAGAAGTTCCCCTCTTTTTCAGTCCTGAGTGTATGAGTTATTCTACACTTCAGCTTTATAAAGGCAGAATAAGTGCATCTGAACATACTACTAAATTTAAGGGACCTCAGTTTTTATTTCTCTGGATTCAAATACTCTGTTTTATTTCAGCAACTGGAAGGAGGAGTCACACAACTATCCTGCTGATCTGAGAGAGTTGGTTAGAAGTATTAAGAAATGCTGTCATTTAAATTAATGACTTGTTCTTATTCAAATTTACCTATTCTTGAGCACTTTTTTTTGTCCTTAAGTTCATAAGAATTTCCTGAAGTGTTATATGACATAAAATGCTTAATCAATAAAATTTTAGAATAATATGTTTTTTGAAAATTAAATATCCATATGAGGTGATTCTTGCTAACAATAGCAATGTAGTCACATAGGTTAAATTTTATATGAAATCTATTTGTCCTTAGAGGGAACAGGGAGTCTTAGAACTGTTAAGAAAGTACATCACCTTGTTTATTAGAGGTTAGCCTAGCATGTCTGGGGTAATTTTAAAAAGTGGTATAACAAAGGTAGGGCTCAAACACCAGCTGTGAAGACAGGCCCTGAGCCATCACTTTGGAGCCACAAAATCAAGGAGCAATGCGACCTGTTCTCAAGACCATATATGGAGATTTTAAGGAGGGGTTCAACCAGCAAATTCGAGGAAGGGGCGCTCCGACAATGCCCAAGACCACCAGAAGACCCTCGACTCAAAAGACTGAACATGCGCAAGTGGGTGGGGAATATTATAATGATTACTAGGAAAACTGATGATTATGTATTAGTGTTTCAAAAGTTATTAATGATTATGCATGAAATCACTAAATATATTCTGTCCAGATTTCCAGATCGGCATGCACGCTAGGTGGAAGGATCCCCCGTGCATCCGGCGCCGCAATAAAGAATGCCTGCTTCTTAATACTACATTGGTGTTAAGGAGTTTGCTTCCCAATTTCAGTGACGGAATGCTTTCTCAGTTGGTTAGCTTCAACAAATGAAATACATCTTTATAATTACAAGGAGAATAATGTCATGGACTAAGAAGAAACAAAGAACTGATATTTTTAAAGCAAAAGACAAATTTTAAGACAGATTTTTTAAAATTTGTTAATGAGAAAAAAAAACCCTAATTCCATTTTCTTATCATATCCATATCAATGTGTTTTTCTTCCTTATATATAGGTTTCATAATAAAACTGAGCGTTTCAGGCCTTTCTGTCAAATAAGTTGAGCTCAAAAATGATTTGGTTTACAGTTTTAAATTGCTTCACAAGACCCTCTGAATTAAATCAATTTATTGGATGAGTTTAAGTGGTATGTGTATATATACGTATATCCATGTATAGGCACACAGACTTTTACAGCTGCGTGTTACTCTGATGGGCTTCTGTATGTATAGAAGGATGGTGAGTAATGCATGATCTTGGTTCACCTTCCATGCAAATGATGTGGCTTGTTTTTAATTCTGTTGTGGAAATGGTGAGTCACTTTGATTTACATAGGCATACAATGGAGAACTTGACCTCAACAGTTTATCTTTTGCCTAATTAGATACTAATTAAGTTAGGAGACATTTTCCCATTAACTTAAGTAGGTGCTGGACTTCAAGACCTGAAAAAAGCTTTACATTTGATATAGGATTTATACCACTATAAATTTGGAAAAAAGAAAGTGAATGTATATCATATACATTTAAACAATAACTTAAAAAAAAAGCTTGAAGCATTACTTCATTTATAGCTTCTAATAAAGTATTTCAGCAAGAAACTAGCATTTATTTGCATGTTTCTTAGAAGCATGAACAAGTTCCAAAATTATGGATTAAAATTCAAGTCAACTTATACTCATGCATTGCAAAAGATTAAGGGGAAAGCATATTCAAATTTGGCTAGACTGGGTCAGGTACTGAACTGAGTGTGTGTAATGTCATTTGCAATGAACAGTGATGAATAGGTACTGAAAGTTGAAAAAACTCTTCAGTCTGTTATGGTTGCAAAATTTGTATTTGTATTTCTGTTTAAAAATTGTCCATATTTGCCAGTGTTAAAAATGGGAAAAATTGAACATCATGCCAGAAAGGATCTTGTAATCACCTAGTTTGAACCTAGTAATAATGCAAAGTTAAAATAAAGTCATATGCTTTAGAGAAGAATTGTGTCTCCAAAATGATTATTTACTATGTGATTTTCCAAACAGCAGAGTTCCATAATAAATCTTTTTGAATTTTCTCATTAAAAAAGTGGTAGGTTTTGTTTGTCTTTTTAATTGCTTTTGGTTTTGTATCATTTTAATTTTGTTATTTGTACAATTTCATATCTTCATTCAGGCATTTAAACTCCGTGGAATTATAACAGCCACACTACCAATTTGTTTGTTTTCCCTTAATGTCTCTTACTTGAGCTGTTGTGCTTGCAGGAAAAAGATCAAACCTCTTCGAAGTTATACTGTATTGGTTTAGGAGACTTTATTATTTCTACTATATGATGGAATTTTAATACATCATTATTATTATTATTATTTTGTGTGATTTCTTAGAAATCATGGTTCTTGCAAGTAAACCATAACATGGAACTATAATACTAAAATGATTTGAAATCAAATGCTCCCTGAGGGGAGAAAATTATTTTTTTCCTTTTATATTTTCCTTTAAGATCATTAGGATAGTAATAGTAAGTCTCTTATTCTTTGTCTTATTTACATATTTATAAAAAATGACTAAAATCATTATATGAGGAAGTGTGACCTAGAAATAAGAACTTTTCCTGGAACTGGTTCAAAAATATCAACATCTGGTTTCAGTCGCTACTGGAAAACATTAGTAAGTGTTGTTTTGTAGGGTATGTGGAGGGATGTTAAAAAAAAAACCTCCTAATTCTTATGACACTTAATTGACAAAAGTAAAAAATTGTTTGATACTGAAATATTCAGCATTGGAATTTTTGAGGTAAAAACAGTATTTCCATTTTGAAATGTTTGCTTTATATAGCCGATACCTCAATATAAAAGGTATTTCTGAACTAGTACATGGTAAATTTCAGTTTTTAAAATGTTGAGGCTTTTAATAAAAAATAGTTTGTTTAAGATCTGTTTTAAGGGAATTGTATGGTTTCAAGAACTTTGATTATCTCCATATTTCTTAAAAAATGGTCAGAATTTCCTGAAAATTAGTTATTTGGTTTTACATAGTGGTTGTAGAGAATCATAGAATCATAGAATGGTTAGAGTTGGAAGGGACCTTCAAAGGTCATCTAGTCCAACCCCCCTGCAAGGAGCAGGGACATCCCCAACTAGATTAGGTTGCTCAGAGCCTCATCCAGCCTGGCCTTGAACGTTTCCAGGGATGGGGCTTCCACCACCTTTCTGGGAAACCTGTTCCAGTTCCAATGAGAGTTCTACAACTCTCATTGTGAAATTTTTTTTCCTAATATCCAATCTAAATCTACCTCCCTCTATTTTAAAACCATTACCCCTCATCCTATCACAACAGGCCCTACTGAAGAGTCTCTCCCTGTCTTTCTTGTAGGGCCCCTTGAGGTACTGGAAGACCGCTATCAGGTTTCCCCGGAGCCTCCTCTTCTCCAGGCGGAACAGCCCCAACTCTCTCAGCCTGTCCTCATAGGAGAGGTGCTCCAGCCCTCTGATCATCTTCGTGGCCCTCCTCTGGACCTTCTCCAGCTGGTCCATGTCCTTCTTATGTTGGGGGCTCCAGAACTGGACACAGTACTCCAGGTGGGGTCTCACCAGGGCAGAGTAGAGGGGCAGAATCACCTCCCTCGACCTGCTGGCAATGCTCCTCTTGATGCAGCCCAGGATGCGGTTGGCCTTCTGGGCCGCAAGGGCACATTGCTGGCTTATGTTGAGCTTCTCATCCACCAGCACTCCCAAGTCCTTCTCAGGGCTGCTCTCGATCCATTCTCCGCCCAGCCTGTATTTGTGCCTGGGAGCTGATAATAGTTACATTTCCTTTTAAAATCATATCACCTTGTCCTGGTTTCAGCTAGGATGGAGCTAGTTTTTTTTCTAAGTAGCTGCTGTTTTGGATTTAGTATGGGATTAGGTATGTGAAGAATGTGGATAATACACTTATGTTATGAGTTTTTGTTGAAGATACCAAGGACGCAGTTTGGCTTCCCAGGTTTCGATAATATGCAGGGGATATACCCAGAACAGTTGACCCAAACTGGCCAAAAAGAATATTCCGTGCCATAAACGTCCTGCTCCGTATATAAATTGGTGTGGGCCAGCGAGCTAGCTTGCTTTTATCTCACTGTTCAGAATCATTCTGGGATCGTTTGCAGGCTTTTTTTGGTTCCATGATTGCTGCTCAGAACAGATGGTATCAGTCAGGTCACTGGCTGGTGAGAAATCTTGCATAATTCGTTCTGTATTTTTAAATTAATATTATCCCTATTGATAATAATAATGTTAATGATGATGATGATAATAATAAAAAATAAGAATATTTTTCCTTTGCTATCCTAGTAAACTGTCTTTATCTCAACCCATGAGTTTTCTTTTCTTCCCAATTCTCTCGCTCATCCCCTGGGGAGGGGGAGTGAGAGGCTGTGTGGTACTCATTTGCTGACTAGGGTTAAATCATGACAAGTCTTTTAATTAATCTGTCCAGAAATCATTCTGAGTTTAAGAAGCAATAATCCTGAACTGAAATTAAAAGGCAAAAATGGTGAACACTTATCCATACAAAACTGTTTTGAAACCCTGAAGTCTTGATTAAAGTCTTGATTATTTTATTCTTTATACACAATTTTAAAGTGAAAAAGCTATTAAAATGGAAAAAAAATAGATTGTTTCCTAATCTTTTTCTCATTTAAAATCTGCTGGAATTGTTATTTCTGAATTTCAGAAATTTTAGACAAAATTGTATTTCCCTATGTAAAATTTTAATTGATAATTTTTCAACTGATGAAAGCCAGTTGTATACTTCCCCTACAAGTACCTCCTAAACTCCATTAGGTTTAAATTCTTTTGCTACTACTAAAATTAAAACAACAAAAAAAACCTTTGTTACTCTTTTACAGTTTTGATTCTTCCTTTTGCTTCCCAGTCCTACACTTCTGTCCAAAAGTCATTTCTGTCCAAAGATATGCTACTTGCTTTTTTGATTAGTTAGATTATCTAATTATTTGTTTTCATGAATAAGGAGAGAACTTTAAACCACTCTCCAACCCAATAAATTCAACAGAGTATACGTGAATAACAGACTCATGATAAATAGAGGAATATTTACCAAGATATATTGCCTCTGAAAGACAGCTAAATGCTTCTTGAGACCAAGATTTTTCACATTATTTCAGTACCTATGCCTCTCTCTTACCATCTCTTTTCACAGTACTAGAAGACAAACAAGGAGGTGATAAAAACATGGTATTGCTGGTAGATGACTGTCACCTGATCTTTGAGCTGACCTAACACCTGACATGCTCAACTGAATTCAAACACAGATTAAAAACTGTAAAAAAAATTTACTTAGTCACTTTTCACATAGAGGAAGAATGGACCAATAATTAGAGCACTAGTCATGAATCTAAGAAAATAAGATTCAATTAAATATGTTACCATTTGTATATGACCTTAGATAAATTACTTAGGTTAAATTTTCAACAGTTTTGCTAGCCAATGTGGAATTCATCTCACTCAAGTTTAGCTGCCAAAAATGAAAGCATTTAACCTAAGTAGTTGTATCAGATCTCTTTATAGGCAATGAAGTAGAAAGATATGTCCCTTTAGAACAAATGTCATCGTACTTAACTTTTTCTGCCTTAGAGAGAACCTATATAATTAGCTTACACTAAATGCTTTGCACTTACAACTTTATCCAAAATGAACTGATGATTTCTGTGACTAAGTTCTCTACTAAATGGTGCTTTTCCTATGCCAGTGATAACCTGAGGATAACTAATTATGTGAGACGAGCAAATAAATGAGTAACAAGTGACATGGCTGATCTAAAACAAAACCGCATTCTTAAGATTCAACTCTGTGAGACAGCTACAGCATTCTGAAACTGGGTAAGTGATAGGTCACTTAAAATACAGAAAATCTCCTTTGAGGACAGATGATTATGTATGTAACATGTCTGT
Source organism: Ardeotis arabs (assembly GCA_011801015.1). NCBI lineage: Eukaryota > Metazoa > Chordata > Aves > Otidiformes > Otididae > Ardeotis > Ardeotis arabs. Next base: position 7,160 of record JAAGAY010137828.1, on the reverse strand, counting down.
ATAGAAGCGCATGCATCCATATATGTATATACATACAAGTATGCAAACTAATACAACTAATACATATGCATTGATTTTCATCTTGAACACCTGCATTTGACTTAATCTTTGCCACTGCAAGAGAAAGACATCACAGGGTGATTTTCCTTAAGGATATAGCAAGAGACTCTCAGTGTTGAGTCTAAACATGTGTTTTAACACAAATATTTTAGATATTCAGCATGGGCACAATAGAACTAAGTCAGGGGAAGAGGAAGAATGGGTCTTACGGAGCCTTATATAACATAATATGGCACTTGACAAATTATATGTTGAATATTTAATTATGCAAATAGAAACTCTGCAAGTATATGATCACAAGATTCCTCAGAGTGTACTTCAGAAAATGAATAAAAGGACAATTAGAAATGCAATATATCTACCACTTACTATCAGAAATAGATCTCTTTTCTCAGTCATTTGATCATATTTTGTGTTTTACACTGAGTAAAATTAATTGTATGAACATATTTCAAGTTAGTGTTATTTCATTATTGATCTACAAGTCCTACTTCTGTATTGACATTGCAAATCCTCCTTTGTATTCTGCTTCTTTGGTTTGTTTGTTTGATTTTTTGCTTCATAAGTAATTTTGGTTCACTCTTTTCAGTCTAATTAAACATGGTGGAAAATTATGACAGAATAACCATCTGGTTTGGTTTTTTTTTTACAAAACTTTTTAGATTATTAAAAATCAACATCTTGAACTTCATTTGTTTTTGGCAAGTAGACTTTTTTAATCTTTTATTTGAGCATGCACATATGCAAATGTGTGTCTGGCAAAAAGATCACCAATACCCTTTCTGAACAGGTGTTTACAAAGTAGTGCAAAATATACTCAGCTTTTAGTTTCAATGGGAATGGGATTTTCACCTCTGAAAGTCCCTTAATGGAATTCTGAAAACATGTCTATGAGAGGCAATTTCATTATTTCCTTCATTTCTTCATCTATTCAGTGGGGAAAATACCATTTACATTGTGGCGAGGATCTCTGACAGATTCTTTTTACTAATTTTGAGATTCTCTAACTAGCCTATAGAGCTGCATATATATCTGATCTGAAACTTAGTAAAACCTGCTGCAGCAGTGAAAGGGCATGTCCTTACCCTTTTCCCTTGAAGTGCAAGGAGGATGAAAAGGCAGAAGGTGCTTGATCTAATCAAACAGCAGGATGAGATACAGATTATAGACTTGCTAAGTGTTAATGATCAGTCCTTAATTTCAGCAAGTAAAAGTGGATAAAAAGAGGAAGTCAAGAAGGCATGAACTTTAAGCAACTTCCAGATGTGTAGCAACCAAGTAAATACGGTTTTTCAGTTGCTCTTGGTAGGCTGTGGCAGGTCCTATGGGTTGGCTGGGCTGCCCTTGGCCTGAGTGGGGCTGAGCTGGGTTTACCAGGTGCCCTGTGGCCAAGTGCCCGTTGCTCAATCTGTTTAAGCTGCAGCTCTGTGAGTGCCACTGAGGAAGGGGATGATAGTCTCAGGTAGCCCCTGACAGACAAATGGTCCATGGGGGTATAAGGGGCTGAAGGGCAGATTTCACCTCTTTAGTGGAAGCAGGGGGAAGACAGCAGGCTGTGGAAAGAAATTGCGTAAAAATATCCCCAAGCAGACCCATGACTGAGGAGGAATACCCTCCCTTGCCTCGTGAATATCACACTCCTCTTGGCAAAAATGGAAGGATGCTGAACACCAGTGCCTTGCTCTTCTTGAGGAAGACTGAAATTGTCAACGGAAAGTGTCCAAGAAGATTGATTATAAAACTAGTGAAAATAGGTGTATAATTCGAGGGCTTTTTCTGTAAAAATAATTATAGCAGTCTATAACTCTACTGTCAATGAGGTTTTTTTTTCTGATTTAATTAGGTGATTTTTAACTATAAGACTACTAAAACACTAGTTGGACAGATGGTAAATTAATGGCTCTGTGACGTACTCTTATTTTTCCATAACAAGACCTCAAGTAAAATAACATTTAAATGCAAGTTCGAAAACAAGAGATTTTGCTATTTAGTGCAACATTGGTTGCACTTTCTTATTACTTCTCTTTCTACTTTTATTCAGCACTTTACTGTTGGCAGAAAATGCACATTTTTGTAATAAAATCCAAATTAAGCAGCCTCCTAGTGTCACAAATTTAAAATATAGGTCTAAAAAGTATGCATGCAATAGCTGGGTTTTCCTATTTCAGTGCTCACTTTGCAACAAAAATTTTAAAAATGTAAACTTACATAACACATTTAAATGTACTGCTGCGCACATCCTCCAAACACTGCAGTCAGACACAGATGCAATGAAGCAGATTATTATTCATGTCTTGATATCATTTCCTTAATATCAAGATAGTACATAAATAAGATACTAATATTTCCTCTAACATAAAATTTTACTCAGTGTCCAAGTTCAAAAGTTCACATACAAAAAAAAAAAAAAGTTAAATGTTGAGTCCTGCAAGTCCTGGAATTAAAATACATTTGGTTTTTAGCATCTTTGAATTCAACACATTAAAATTTCTGTAAAATAAATACTACCTGCAATTGCAGTATATCTGGTGAGTTTCACTGTAAATTATTCAGTCACAGCTTGCTGAAGTACAGGAGACAAATTTGGACCTTCCCTCATCTTAACAGCCTCTGCAGACATAAGAAAAGTTCAGATGTTTTATGTTTTAGTTTTAGTTAGATGGTACGCTAGATGTGAAGGGTCTGGAGCACAAGTCTTATGAAGAGTGGCTGAAGGAACTGGGGTTATTTAGGTTGGAGAAAAAGAGGATCAGGAGAGACCTTATCACTCTCTACAACCACTCGAAAGGAGATTGTAGAGAGGTGGATATTGGTCTTTTCTCCCAAGTAACAAGTGGTAGGACAAGAGGAAACGGCCTCAAGTTGCACCAGGGGAGTTTTAGATTGCATATGAGGAAAAATTTTTTCACTGATCACTGAAAGGATTGTCAAGCATTGGAACAGGCTTGCCCAGGGACGTCATTGAGTCACTATTCCTGGATGTATTTAAAGCCATGTAGATGTAGTGCTTAGAGACATGGTTTAGTGGTGAACTTGTTAACTTAGGTTAACAGTTGCACTCAATGATCTTAAGGATCTTTTCCAATCTAAATTATTCTATGATTCTGTGTGTTGCTCCTTGCCCCCCATCCCCCACAGTATTTCAAGTACTGAATATTTTGAAGTGCAAGAAAAGAATATCCAAAGATTGCCATACTTCAGGTGATACTTTCAAAGAAATTAAATTTCAAGCAGTATAGTACAATGCTTGCTGGCCTAAGTCCTTTTCCCAGTTCACCTGTAATTCTTATGGCTGTTATTTATTATTGCTTTCTTTAAGGATTTAAGTAGTCATTAACTTGGCGATCGAAGCAGCAAAGTTTTAGGATATGCCATTAAAAATTAAAAATAAATTTCTGTTTTTTTGACATATGCTGTTTCAGTTGATAGAGCTTCAAGATTCTTTATCCTTAATAGCTAAAATTCAGTTATTAAACAACAGGCTTTGGTTTGGTGACTAAAATAGTCTCTTTTTCATCTTTTACTTGTTAGTGTGTTTATTATTGTAAGTCATAGTGGGTCAATGAGTGTCACATCAATAGGCACAAGATAATATTGCTTTGAATTTAACTCCACAGGAAAAATAAAGAAAAAAAAATTAAAATAGTTGCAGGTTTTTAACAGAGATTGTAACTAATCTTTTATTGTGTTATTATTTATGTAGGAGTGTATGTATATAGACAATATATTTTCTGTACCAGTATGACTGACCAACACACTCCCATGATGGAAGAAGGCCTAGAGGAGGGCACAACAGATGTGCTCATGAAGTTCAGGGAAGAATACATGGAGTGGCCACAGCTGCTGTAGAGAAAGCCAAATTTAACTCAAAAGGGACAAGGGAGTGGCTGTATCAGTTGAGTGGATCAATTGGTTGTGTAAACAGCCTTCCCTGAGTTAATCAAAAAGATACGAATATCTTCTTGAGCTGGAGAGACTAGCTGATCACTCTTCTTCATTCTATGACAGAGTTAAAGCATAATCTTTCAAGGTCACTAGGTTAGCATGCTTTAAAAGACAGAGGGTGAGAAAATTGTCAAGAATGCTAAAGGCAATAAAGAAATAGACTAAGTTTTATTCCCAAATATTCCAGTCTTGACATGTGTCTATGAGCAAATTTATTTTTATCTTGGTTTTTACCAAGATTTTGAATTCTTGAGTCAGGTCACACAACATATTTTTGTCTCTGTTATTTGATTTAGCTGTCTATATCTTGAAGTGAAAAGTAGATGCAGTCTGGGTCAGAGAGAGCTGCAGTGCCCAACCATGTGACTGGTGCTGCAAGGCCCTGTAAAAAGGCAGAGAGGATACAATACTGTCCTTCCTGTCCCATCAAATAATTTTCTGTGTTATCTTACATTTCACACTTGAAATATATATGCTTCATACTAGACAAGATGTTTTCACTTGGTTTACTTATTTTTTTTTAAAGTTTATCAGGAAAGTGTCCTAGTCTCTGAAAAGAGTCTTTGGGCAATGCTGTAATCAAAAAAAAAAAAGAGATATTTTATGTGTCAAACATCCTTATTAGTTAATTCAAGATACACAGTTATTTGTGACTATCAAAGGGATTTAAAGTGGCAACTTTACATTTATATATGTGACTAAATTGGAAGTTATATGTTAATGTCTCAGAGTCCATTTTTTGCTTTCTCGTAATTTACTTTTACATGCCTCTACCTTTAGTAGAGCTTTATGTAAGAGTATGAAATGGTTTTCTGTTTATAACTGTCTTAATGAGATCAAGATCAGTGTTTTTATTATTGCAAGGATGTAGTGATGGAAACACTAAAGAAAGCTTAGCACCGTCTATCTGTTAGTTTGATTGCCTGGTAGAACTGTCCATAATTCACATTGGTATGTGTCATGAAAATCTAATGACTAGAGTATGTTTCATATGTTCTTTAAATATCATTAAAAATGTGCTTGCACAAAAAAAAAAATAGTTTTAGAATAACCTTCTGATATTTTGCTTTTCATAAATGATTTACCAGATCACGTTTGGTGATGTTCCTATTAAACAACATGCTCTTGCAGATTTATTGGTGCATTCTGCTGAAATTACTGGAATTGTAGTAAAATAAAGACAACAATTGTGTCCATAGTTGCAATGTGATAATCTTACAGTCAAATAGTGTGTTTATTATCATTAATGATACATCAGTACTGAGGATTAGGCTAACTCAAAAAGGTTTAGGGATGCTTGCTGCTTTGTTTGGATGTCAGATACTTAGAAAACAATATTTGCTTTCTTCAAAAAATGCAACATTTTTCATAAATGCATTAGAATAGTGGAAAGATCCTGAGAGGAAGACAGTTTGATTAATTCCTTTAAATATACAAGTACAAAAACATGAGACGTTGATATCTATGTTGATTGTAAAGTATGCCTCATATCCCAGGTAAAGAGCTGTTTAAGTTTTTAACAAGCAAACTATTCAGATATATATGCACTTGGGAAAACACATAGATTTTGTGTAAGGAAATGGGAGAAAAATTATCTGGATGTTTTCAATACAAATTATCATCCTGTCTTTTCTGTTTGTGCTCACACCTGGCAACCCACAGGATTTTAAAGTGTCAAGGTAATTAGAAATAAATTTAGCAAGTTTGTTGTGAAAATTACTTTTAGTATTTGGAATCCTTAAACATCTTTCAAATCATTGATGATGAAAAAAAAAAGTAAAAAAGGAAAAGACAGAGCATATGATGTAATTTAGAGTATTTAAGTCACTTGATACTAAGAAATACATGAAATTAGTTGAAATAAAATGCAAGTACAGTTTAAAAAGTTGTTTTGAATAACGTTGAAATGTTTGGTTCTGCAAAAAATCCTAAGGTAAATGTTTTTCTGTAGGATGAAGCATTGCTCAAAACACTGAATTTATCAATTTTATGGGTTTGTTTTCTTTCTAATGAAAATCTAACTTTTCCAAGAGGGGAAGAAAACCTCTTATTTCCGGTGAGGTATATCTTCCGTATACAAAACTAAACATTGTGATCACTATTGGTAATGAAAGTTAATTATATAAGAAGTCACACAAAGGACAATATATTTTATTCTATTGTTTGGTTTGGTTTTTTTCTTTTTTTTCTGTTTTCGTTAAGTGTCACTGATGTCTTTAAAAGGAAATCCTCTGTTAGTTGAGAATAACTCAGGGAAAACAAGACAAAACAAAATTATTTGCAAAACAAAAATTGAAATTCAGTAAATCCATAGGACTTTATATATATATATACATGAACTTATATTTCCTTGGATTATGTGGCAATCTTAATGTCTGCCTGCAAACAGTTTTGAAACCTGCTGTTTCAGCATCTTTTGAAAATACCAGAGAATAGCAGCCTCGTTGATCATTCCCTTTCAACATTTGTTTTACTGTCTCTCTCAACATGGATTCAGCTCATCTGTCATTCTCAGAAATAGCTTAAGTTATTTTAAGCTCTATCTGTCAGTTGGGGACTCACAGGGCAAGCAGGCTAGTCCAAGCTTTCTTTTTAAAGTGATTTTTAATTTCAGTGTGGACCTTATGCTTCCTGACCTATTTTTTGCAGATACTTGCTTCTGAATTAAGGCTTGAATGTTAAGTTTTTGTTTCTTGTGGATTTTTATTATAGTTAATACTTTTATACAATAAATGCTTTAGCTAATATAATTTCTCTGTCTATATGACCATCTAATACTAAACAGATGGGTCAATCCTAAATTATAAATTACTTTTGAAGGATTGATTTGTACATGATTACTTAAATGTTTAACTTTGATATTGGCATTGTTCTCTGTTGAGCTCACTTCCATGTGTGTTTTATACTCATAGAAGCATAGAATCATAGAATCATAGAATCATAGAATGATTTGGGTTGGAAGGGACCTTTAAAGGTCATCTAGTAACTCTGCTGCAGTGAGCAGGGACACCGTCAACTAGATCAGGTTACTCAGAGCCTGGTCCAACCTGGCCTTGAATGTTTCAAGAGGTTAGGGCATCTACCACCTCTCTGGGCAACCTGTTCCAGTACTTCACCACCCTTATCATTAAAAAAAAAAAAAAAAAAAAAAAATT
>JAAGAY010137827.1:0-10877 GCA_011801015.1 Ardeotis arabs | reverse complement strand
TCCAGGTAGATGACATCCATTGCTTGTCCCTTGTCCACCGATGCTGTCACCCCGTCATAAAAGGCCACCAAGGCCATCATCCATCTCATCTCCTCTCCACTTCTTGCAGGCAGGCCGGGCCGAGTTGGGCGCAGTCGGCTGCCTGGCGAGAGGCCAGAGGGTGAGGCCTGCAAGGCCCACGAGGCCTGCGCCTCCCCCTCTGGGCCTCTGCCCCCGCTTAGCTTCTTCACATCTTCTCTTCTCTTTTTTTTTCTGTTTTCCCCTTCTTAAATACGTTATCGCAGAGGCATTATCACGGGACATTCTGCTACCAATCGGCTCAGCCTTGCCCAGCAGGTCCGCCCTAGGCCCAGCTGAGTCCACTGAACAAAGGGGAGCAACTTCTAGCAGTTTCCTACAGAAGCTTCCGTCTTAGGCCCCCCCTCACTAAACAAAACCACAACACCACCACAGTCCAAGTCTTGTCTCTCTTCCCATCCTTCACTGCCTCGAAAGCTCCCCACTCATTCAGCTGTCTTGTGGACTAGGAAAATGGGGGAGATAAGGGGGGGGGGTAGGAAGGCATACAGATGGTCAGAGGACAGATAGCCGAAGTGGTGCACTCATATTCTCTCATTTTAGAAAAAACAAGTGTATATGCTATCTTTTTCTGTCTGGCACCTATGAGGATCTCATCTTGCCATTCTTGATCAGCAGCAGGCACTGTGAAAGAGTGCTGATGCTTAAACTCCCCTTTTCAAAGCATCTCCATGCTGTGTGGGATTTCATGGGGAGAAAGAAAACCCATGGGGATAGTTATTGCCTTGAGTAAAGAAGGATTGCCGCTTTCTGTGGAGGAAAGGTGGGTGCATTATGGGACAGTCCCATTAAAAAAAAACAAAGCGAAGAAAGAGAAATGACTGTGAATGAAATTCACTGAAGCACTCTGAGATCTCAGCGCAGTTTGCAGCTGAACTAACATTAAGATCACTTTTGACTGATTTAATTTTAAACAAGTGAGAGGAGTGACTGGTAGATCTGAGGGGAAAATTAAAGAAATGCATCCGAGGAGAAAAAATGCTGCTGCACTGGATTCATCATACCTTGCACTAATCCATCCCTCCCTGCCCTGCTGAGGAGGGAGAGAGAGGCTTCGTGGGTGGCCAGTAGCCAGCAGCCAGCCAAGGTGGGCCCACCACACCTTGCGACCAGAGAACCAGCACTTCTGCATGCCAAGCCCCAAAACCATGCATGCTGCCCAAAAACCATGCACTGGATGTTGAGTAATAAGCACAGAAGCCTCTGGGCTGTTGCTTCAATACGAGGTGCTGGAGCAAGCAGGCAGCCACAAGCACGTGGGCTGGCATCTTCATCCTCTTTGCCCTGTGGCTCGGAGCACCAAGGTGGAATGTGGAGGAAGCTGTGCCCTCCCTGGCAGGCAGTCAGTCACTCCCGCCTGAGCGACTGGGCTTCCCGGTGCTTTCCTCGGGATTGCTGTAGCACGCAACAGCAAGCCTGCGTTGGGTTTGCAGGACCGAGCCCTTACTCCGTCTTCCTGAAATAAATCATCAGCTCTTTGCAGCAAGAACGGTCCCTGAGCCCAGGGAAACCTCCCTTTCAAAGGGACACTGGGGTGTTACTCTGACATAATAAAATAATTGGCTGTAATGGGAAATGCTGAAGGAGATGATGCTGAAAGGACTGTCAAGACCAGAGAATAATACTCCAGAAAAAAAAAAAGGAAAAATACTTCTTTAACGACATCACATAATCAGAACTGCAAGCAATTCTGTTTAAAGATGTAAACATACATTTTCCAAAATAAGCTTTTATTATGTTCCTTTAAAAAAAATTGTTTGCTTTAAACCTATAAGAATATAGGAAGGTGTACTAGGACATAGAAGTAAAATAAAAATTTCTCCTGCTCTTGCTTGACTCGATACAAAATCAAAAGGAAGTCTTGACTTTTAAACACTGTCTCAACATCACAATTTCTGAGCAGTTTACAGCTGAAGATGTCATATGTTGGTGTTCTGAGCAACAGAAGACTAGGGATGCTGGTATGCTAGTGATCCTTTTCTAAGGAAAAATTAGCCCTTAGCTGTTAGTAACAAACTACATTTTTCCATGTTATTTATAGCAGTGTTTCTAGTTCTGAGTCAGACATGCTGAGAAATGTGAATGAAATCATCACTGGGTTTTTTTGTTGTTTTATGTAAACAGAAGTGACCTGGGACCCGTTGTACAAATGGTGCTGTTTGTGCTTCTGAATCCATGGCTTTTGTATCATGATGATTAAGGGTAGCTACAAAAACAAGGCTATGTCTACAAAGTAAAGAGCTGTCCCAACTTATTCTCATGGATTTTAAATATTCATTTTGGAAAAGCAGCTCTGGGAGGACCTTCATTACAATCGAGTGACATCATAAACCAGAATAAATCTAGCAACAAACAGGGCTCAAATTGTACCACTTTTGTACCCATAAGAAGCTGAGACCCTCCACCTATATCTACATTTGGCCCCAGTTGCTGACGTATTTGGATATGTTAGGGGATTTAGCCTCTTGGAAGCTCCAACCATTTTCTGCCAATTTATGCTATACTGCTATATTTTTAATAAGGTCATTTACTGGAGGGTTTTGGACCAAAATCCAGAGCATTCCCAGATTGGCATGGATTGCCAAGAACAATTGGAGATAAAAATAGAGTGGATGACTCTTTCATAAAGGCAAAACTGAAATCTGTAAACTCATTTTTAATTATAAAGTCCTTGATCTGAGAGATGTATGATATATTCCAAATCTAATTAATGCTTAGATATTTTTTTTCCTGATTTATTCACTGTTGAACAGATTTCTAATATTCCTCTGTGCTATTAAATTTAGTGGGCCTGATTCTCACGAACAATGGGTTTCTGTCCCCTTCTGACAGCTCAAGGAGCCCTGAAAGTGAGAAAAAAAATGGCAAGAGAAAGTTACATTCCTTTTTCATGCTTCTTCTATACTTTTGGAACAAGGCCTGAGTCCATTATAAGTGAGAATAAAGGGAATGGATGTATTCCTTGTACAGGAGCACTTATATTTCTTAGCAGAGCTTTGGCTTTTGCATTGGTTTAGCTACAGCAAGCTAGGCAGATAAACACAAAGAGAACCACTTGAAGGCTGTGTTTATCATTCTAGCTTAGTTAGCATCTGCTGGCAGCCAAAGTGTCCTAAAATATTTCGAAGTCCTCCAAGAGATGAGCTGTTTCCTTCTGTGCTAGTAGCAATGGTCTGAAATACGAAGGTCACTGACTCTCTAAAAATTCACACTTCAGTGTGACTATACATGTTATGCTGGTTCAAGTGTATTTCCACAACCCCATAAATGAGGATCACTCTGGAGACAAAATTAGACCCTCTTGACTACTTCTTATACGACTCTCCAGATTCTCCTTTAATTTACATGGAGTAAAGTGAGTTTAAGCTTGGGCTCTGAGGTTAATGGTGTGTTCCCCAGAGTAATTTCAGTTCAGTCGCTGCCAGTGCAATCACTGTTATAACAACAGACTTTCAGGCTTTGTCTTGTTGAGCATCTACTCGTATATTCTGAGATTTTCTTGAAAGGGAACTTGAATTCAGCTAGCAAATTTAAATTGACAACTAATTTGATGCCAAGATAATGTGTGTCTCTGCCTAACATTGAGTCAGGGAGCTGAGTCTGACTGAACTGACCCTTTAGAGACATGCACAAATTTGGATATTAATCTGTTAATTCAGTACCTGAAAATTCCTCTCAAATTTACTTAGCATGTTTCCAAATGTAAATAATTTGGTTTATGTTTTGCTTATTAACCAGCTCTGCTCCATTGTGGCCTGCTATAATCCTCGGGAAGGGAAACAAAATTGGAGGATAAAGAAAACTGGGAAGAAAAATATTGAAGAGAGCTGTATGCTGTTCTCTGTTAGCACAGGGGGTTGATGGACCATCCCGAGCTGTTTAAATAGACAGTGTCAATAGAAAGATTGGCTCTGGTGCTTATGCATCATTTACTGGTGGAAAGTACGTCTTCGCTGTTGCTTGCAATGCAATGCCTAAGACAAAGTGCTGGATCATAATGGGGAATTAGAGCCAAACTCTGAAAAGCCTTGTTGCCTGCAACTAATCTGCAGGATGACAATATTTTAAAAAATGGATAAATGCTACCTGAGCCAGGGAGTGGGGGGGGAGGGGGCGTGGAGAACTGCAATATCAGAGAAGAAACAGGGTATTTTCCCATCAGCAAGAGAGGATATATCTCACAGCATTCAATACATTGGCTGTTGTAATCATATTCTGTACAGCATGTGCTTGTTTTATGTGTTTGATTTACTGTTATCTTTAATTAGCTGCAATTCTGTCTTTTTGAAGATTAAATGAGTTTGGTTTAAGAATTCTAATTGTAAAAGTCTCTCAAATTAACAGAATGGAAAAAAATACGTTCATAATGAACTATTTTTTTCGATTACAATAAGCTATTACAGGGAAGAGAACAAATGTGTGCAGGAAAATGATTAAACTGTGCGGAGTTCTCCACGCTACACCTCGTTCCTCTGCCTTCTCCATTTTGGCTAGACACACTTCTGGGCTCTTTCAAGCCCAGAGCTTTCCTTTTCTACAGCCGCAGTCAGTTTGTTTCAATGGAGACCCTTCCTGAGCCTCAGCCACCCAGTCAGAGGAAGAATACGAGCACATTAACTCAGACTTTAGATCATCATTTTCAAAGGCTAGAGTGACTGGAAGATTTTCCGCCACTTAATATAGCAATGGGTGTAATCTTCCAGAAGAAATTTCACTCTCCCACAGCCTTGTCTTGAGTCTTCTGTCAAAGGAAATGGGCTTACATATTGCTAAAATATCTCGAGCAGCTTTTGACACTTCAAAGCATCAGTGTGCTCAGCACAACGTGGACTAGCTAACACTTCCAAAGTGACTGTACACTGAGGATCACACCGCTTTAGAGACAGGCAAAATTCTTCCAAAACAGATGTCAAAGCTGACACGGCAACCGATCTCTCCATTCTGCTGAGTACTCTGACTGTCGCCTTTCTTAAACCTGCCACGGGGCAACGATCAGCATGCTTGCCATTCAATACATGTATGTGCAGCTCTTTCATGATATATTACAAAACTATCTCTGCGAAGCCAAAAGGACAGGTGATTGTAATTTCTTTTTCCGCAAAGCATTTGCTGTGTCCTTCGAAAGGTTAACCCGCCTTACTAAACTGTACAAACGTTATTTCACTCTTTTCAGACCATGAAATGACTTGAGTTTTAATCTTTTTTTTTATATACTGAAATGAACAGACTAATTTAATAAGCTCCACACACAGAAGTATTTCAAAACCATGTTTTCCAAAGCTCTTTCTTGTAGTTGCAAGGAGGGAAAGGAAAATGGTGTGTCACAAAGAAGAGGTTATTGTTAAGATAAATACTGTTGTATTTACTGGGCTGAGATGAGATTTTCTTTTTATTCCAATGTATTCCTAGGGACTGTGGCACAGCTTTCATGGAGGAAATGCTCCGTGCTACTTGGATTGTGAATAATAGGGTTTTATTGTTTGGTTAACTTCTCTCAGGGAAAAAAATAAATTACTATTAAAAAAAAAATTCTGGATGATTTAATCTCCGTACAAAATTATTTTCCCAAAGCATGGCCCACTCCACTTCTCGTGGCATGAGAAAGCAGCAGCTGGAGTACTGAACAGTACAGGAGTATGTTACAGGTGAGTCACTGGGGTGGTAGCAAGCATTGCAGCCTCTACTCTGGTGATGCATGAAAGGAAAGTGTAGGCAGCAATTTGGCCTCTTAGTTTTGCTATATAATTTCCAGAACTAATTTTCCATGCTGTACTTAGGGGAGGGTAAAGGGTCCCAACACATCTGAGCATCTCTGTGGGGCTAACTACAGAAACTGATAAAACACCGTATCTTTGTCACACACCATTTTCCTTTCCCTCCTTGCAACTTCAAGAAAGAGCTTTGGAAAACGTACCCTGTTGGGCACTGCTCTAGACCGGGATGCTCCTATTAAATACTCTGAACTCCAAAACAACACAAATATTGCAGAAGTGTAGGGCATCGTGATCCTGTTGAGAGCAACTTCTCTACTGATGATTCCACCCTGCATTTTCCTGGTGAGGGGATAACTCAGGGATGACATGCCACAAATGCTGCTTCCAAATTCAGTAACGTGTTTGAACATGTGTTTAAGTAACACTGCTTTGCTCTGTGGAAGGGAATTTGACTGTGTCTGCAGGCTCTTAGGTTTCATAGTTCATGAAATTGCCTCACATAGCAAAACATTAAGGAACTCATAGAGATTATATAGGCTATATAGATTAGGAAAGTAATGGCACACAGCATTAGCTAGCTGTTGCCTGGTACTTAAAAGGAAAAAAATCAGCAGTTCAGACCACTCTACTGTGAGCCTATAGAGAATCCAACTTGTAAAAATGTGTTGAAAAGTCTCTTGAATATCAGGCTGGTCAGACTGACCAGAATAATAACCTTAATCCACATTAAAAAACCTGCTAATTGCAACTACGGAAACAAGGATTTTGTTCTTGACAGAACAGTCCTGTCAATGCTGAAATCTGTAGCCCCTTTGTTTTTTCCACCCACCCTTTGGGCTGAGCATTTGGGCATTACTAATCCTCAAATTGACAGCAGCAAACAATCTTTATGGAAAGAGGAAAGACTGTCCCAGCGAGGCTGCCTATCAAAGGTTTCTGCTATGGAGTCTGTGCCAAAGTGCTCAGCACTGATGAGGCCAGAGCTGGAGTGCTGGGTCCAGTCCTGGGCTCCCCAGTATGAGCGAGACATGGACGTACTGGAAGGAGTCCAGTTGAACGGCCACAAAGGTGATGAAGGGACTGGAGCATTTCTCCTATGAGGAAAGGCTGAGAGATTCAGCCTGGAGAAGAGAAGGCTCAGGAGGATCTTATTGATGTCTATAAATACCTGAAGGGAGGGTGCAAAGAGGATGGAGCCAAGCTCTTTTCAGTGGTGGCTAGCACCAGAACCAGAGGCAATGGGCACAACCTGAAACATAGAGGGTTCCCTCTGAACATCAAGGAACACTTTTCTACCATGAGGGTGGCTGAACACTGGAAAATGCTGCCCAGGGAAGTTGTAGAGTCTCCAACCTTGGAGATATTCAAAAGCCATCTGGACATGGAGCTGGGCAAGCAGCTCTAGGTGGCCCTGCTTGAGCAGGGAGGTCAGACCAGAAGACTTCCAGAGATTGCACACAAAGTTTCTAAACTGGTTTTGGTTTTTGATCCTGTGCAAATTTTTACATGCTGCTGAAATTTTACATTAAATTGCAGCCAGTGACTACTGAGATACCGGTTGTAAGAACTATACCCCAAATCAGCATTCAGCTTGGGTCTACAAACAGGGAAATTTGTGTCTTTCAGTCAGCATCACTTTAGTTGACTCATATTGTAAAATAAAAAAAAATAGAAAAAAAGGAAAAAAAAGGAGAAAAAAAAGGCAAGAGCCCATTTTTTTTTTACATGAAGCTACTCTGTTGATTTGCAGTGCTTCATTAACATCCATAGCTTCAAGTGTCATGACAGAAGATCAAGTTAAATGTATATTTCATAATGTTGTATGATACCTGAAATAAGCTTCCTTGCTAATGTCTAGTCAAGCCCGTATACACTAACCACAAGATCGGTCTTGACGGATGGTAGGAAACACCATACATCCTAGGAGAGGAATGAAGCCCTATGTATAGAGAATGCATTGAATAGAATGCTATGTTAAATATGAGAAAAATAGTATTTTCTAACAGCTACTTTACCAACTTGTTACATTTTTAGGGCCAGTCTCTTTTAAAAAGAATTGCTATTACTAAAACTATCCTATAAATTTGATATGAGATATTTCTGGAACTGTAAACAAAGCTAAAACTTTCTCACTCTGTCATAAAAAACAATTTTTTATTCTGTTTCTTTAACATAATAACTGAGAGTTTCTTCTGCAGCCTTTGGCAGGTATTTTTTATACTGTTTCTTTCTGCAACTAATTAAGAATTCTGTTTAAAACTTACTGTGTGTATTTTCTGATATCATATTCATAGCATTATAGAATAATAGGATAGTTTGGGTTGGAAGGAACTTTTAAAGGTCATCTAGTCCAACTCCCCCTGCAAGGAGCAGGGAGATTTCCAACCAGATCAGGTTGCTCAGAACCCTGTCCAGCCTGGCCTTGAATGTTTCCAGGGATGGAGCATCAATCACCTCTCTGGGCAACCTGTGCCAGTGTTCCACCAGCCTCATTGTAAAAATTTTTTTCCTGATGTCTACCCTAAATTTACTTCCTCCTATTTTAAAACCATTACCTCTTGTCCTATCACAACAGACCCTGCTGGAGAGTTTCTCCCTGTCTTTCCTGTAGGCCCCCTTTAGGTACTGGAAGGCCACTATAAGGTCTTTTCTTCTCCAGGCTGAACAGCCCCCACTCTCTCAGCCTGTGCACACAGGAGAGGTGCTCCAGCCCTCTGATCATCTTCGTGGCCTCCTCTGGACTCGCTCCAACAGGTCCACATCCCTCTTCTGTTGGGGGCTCCAGATCTGGATACTGTACGCCAGGTGGCGTACAGTATCCTGCAAAGAGAGCGGAGTAGAGGGGAAGAATCACCTCCCTTGACCTGCTGGCCATGCTTCTTTTGATGCAGCCCAGGATGCGGTTGGCTGAACACTCTGTGTTTTCCTTATTTGAAATCTCTCATACTCCCAAGGACAGACATTAGATTACAGTCATATTTTCTTCTTCCATTAGTTTAAACCTGTTGCAGATGGCTCAGGGCTCCATTTTTTTTCCCAAGGGTATCTTGTTAGCACTTTCTGAAAGCCAGACCCACATGTGAAATGTCGAAACCACAACACACTTGGACATCTTGGGCTCTCTCATAAAATCTAATACTCCATAGAAGTAGCTTCCTAAACACTAGACAAAATTATATTTCTTCCCAAGTGGGACAGAACTGCAAATATGCAGAAAAATATACGCAAATATGAGAGCATAATGTACTCAAACATAAATGCGTAATGACAGTTTTAACTCTTCAGCTGATGAGTGTTGATAACAGTTGGTTATGAGCATGTAACTCAGAGATGCATGTAAGACGGTTGCAGTAATTCCCGTTATCTTTCCAATTAGGTTAAGAGTATTTGCAGTAAGCCACTGTAGCTGGAAGAACCATGAGATGGAGAAGAGGTGAAGAGCTAGCGGCTTTGAGGAAGCGAAGAGGAACAGGGGTGGGGAAGAGGAGGTATCACATAAATTAATTTATAGAAGTCCTTTTAAGTTTTGGATAACTGAGTATTTCAAAACATTTTTTATATTGGACTCTGTGATATGAATGAAGGCAGACCTGTATGATACTAAAACTGAAAATCTTTTTATATTCTGCTGCTCAGTAGCAAAAATTAATGTAATTGTACTAAGATACCAACTATATTTAATGTAGAGATTGATTTTTTTTTAAAGTAATGACTAGGAGATTTTGCTAAACCCAAATTTTGAAATGAAATTTTTTGAAATTAAGGGAGAAATAAACATTTATAATATCTGTAAAAAATACTTTTTATGATGCACCATCTCACTTTTCTACAAAGTCAAAATTTATAACATTGTACAAGCTCTGCATGTCATATCAGTTCTACTTTTACAGAATCTGCAGATTTTCTTCTAAGGCTTCTTTTATTAGTTCCTGGCACCCAAAGACTATGCATAGACTTTCTTAAGTAGCAAATAAAACAATTTAGAGATTAAATGGATTATTGTTGGAAGGAAAATTATCTAAATATAGAGAGCAATTTGGCTTCACTGTAACCATTCCACTTTCAGCTCTTCCCGTTACCCTAACCTTTTGCACTGCAGTTAAAATACATTAACAAGAATGTGAACATGGCTAAAGTGATGATTTAACCTCTCTAGATTCTAGACCATGTAAACCAAATTTTATTTAAAAGTCCTGTTAAGACAGACAGAAGTAATTTGGTCCCATCCTCCTCTGTTGTATTCAACTGGGTCCCAACAGCAGCCATTCAATCTGCATAGGACCTCCATTACCAATAAAGAGAAAAAAAATGGCACAAACTGCAGTCAGGAATTCGACTTCCTTGCCTGTAAAGTGAATGGCCATTTGTTCTCTACTTAAAATACGCTGTAGTAATGTGAGAAATATTTCTCTTTAATTGTTGCAAGCAGTGCATGAGAACTGGTGAAGGAAATTTCTGTGTTTACCTTTTCTCTTTAGAAATCAAATGAGATGTGTGGAATTTAGCAAGAGAATGTTAAAGCTTCATTGTAAATTCAGTATATTTTTAGAGATGTGCTATCTGCTTTAAATACTTTCTAATTTGGATCTCAGCAAACAAAATCTGCTAGCTGAGATAAATACCTATGTAGGATGGAGAAGATTTTGGCTGGGATATATGCAATCATCCATATTAAAAATCTTTAATAAAGCACTGAAAATCTTTGTGGTGCTTTTTCAACACATAATAAAATAAAATCTTTAGGAAGCAATTTTTCACTTATATTTCACAGATCAGAATAAAAATGTTCCTCCCTTGGAAAGTTGTGAATCTGGACATGGATCCTCCCCACTGTGACCATCTTCCCTTGTGAAATGCAGTGTGATGCAGAAGTCCTTGGTGAGTACTGAGGCAGGCTGCTCAGTGCGACATTCAGATAGAGCCAGTGTGGGCACAGAATCATAGAATCATAGAATGGTTAGGCTTGGAAGGGGCCTTCAAAGGTCATCTAGTCCAACCCCCCTGCAAGGAGCAGGGACATCCCTGACTAGATCAGGTTGTTCAGAGCCCCATCCAACCTGGCCTTGAACGTTTCCAGGGATGGGG
>JAAGAY010137826.1:0-19387 GCA_011801015.1 Ardeotis arabs | reverse complement strand
ACCTCAAGGGGGCCTACAAGAAAGATGGGGAGAGGCTGTTCAGTAGGGCCTGTTGTGATAGGACGAGGGGTAATGGTTTTAAAATAGAGGGAGGTAGATTTAGATTGGACATTAGGAAAAAATTTTTCACAATGAGAGTTGTAGATCACTGGAACAAGTTGCCCAGAGAGGTGGTGGATGCCCCATCCCTGGAAACATTCAAGGCCAGGTTGGATGGGGCTCTGAGCAACCTGATCTAGTGGGGGATGTCCCTGCTCCTTGCAGGGGGGTTGGACTAGATGACCTTTGAAGGTCCCTTCCAACCCTAACCACTCTATGATTCTATGATTCTATGACTAAGGTGATAACTTTTTCTTCTGCCGCAATGAGTTCTTGATTAAAGTTTCTGGAAGCTGCACACACTAGATAATCAACAAGCATGCAAATACTTGGCCGTAAAAAGCGCTAGCTTGCTGGTGCGTATGGAATTTTTGCAATGATCCCCTTTTTCTCATGAAAATAATTCTAGAGGCCAATGCTTCCTTGCTCTGTATCTGTGATTAAAATCCAAATAGTGATTTCAGATGATCAATTATCATACCTTTCACCTAGATATAGATGTATTAATATTATTTAAGTCTATTAATATTCTTAAGTAGTAATCTTCAGTTTCAAACAAATATATTCAAAGCTGCTTGTTTTATGCAGTACAGTGATGAAGAAAAGGAAATCTCACAAGTTCCAGGATTTAGCTCAGGAGTTTGGTTCAGATGAGCAGCCACAGTCTTTGGATGAGTAACAGACAAGCTTGTCTTCTTTTAATTTGTTTTAATCTCTTAGGAAATATTGCACATATGAGGTTTTAACTCAGACTAGTGTGCTGTTTTCAGTCTTCTGATAAGATGCGATAAATGGGGAGAAGAAAAATCCCCTAACTTCTTAGAAATTAGAGCTCTATTCTAATAGCACATCAACAGCTTTCTAATACGTATATGTCCATATATATGTGTATGAAGCTTTTCTTGGAGAGTTTTGATGAAAAGTGAAAGAAAGTCTTCCAGAATTTTGTCCAGCACTGCAAGGAAATGTGTCTTTATTCATTTTTGCAATTATGAAATTAAGACTGTCTCATATGTGATTGTTTGTTTAGGCTATATGTTTGGGCTGTCTGAATTACTGAGGTTTTTGTTCATGTGCTAAGAGGTTTTAGAGGTTTTTGTTCACTTTCCAAGAAGAAAAAAAGTCTCTGTGTTTCAGGCTAACTTAGACTACCCGCATCCTGGGTGAGCAGTCTAACCATGAGTTAGGTGAAGAAGGGGCACTGTGACATCAGCAGTCACTTCAGAAGTCTGGTATGGTGATTTTTCTGTCTAGCAGGTCTGGATCAGTTTTGCAAATGTTTTGCAACAAATCAAACCAGTTGTTCATTAATTCAGTATTAGTTTGATTTTTTACTTAGTTCTGTTACATAGATATAAGTGAAAGTAATAGAATCTTTGCAATTTGTAACAAAACCACAAAACTGTTTTTTTTTTTTTTATTTGTTGCTTAATGTGATGGATCTATGATAACTGTCACTCTTCTTACTTGTAACACACACAAGGCCAGTAATATTATAATACAAAAAGAGTTAAATCTGTTTTTGTGTGCCAGAGAAGTGACTGCTCATTTTTAATATGCCATCTGTTTCATTTAGAAATTGGCTGTTTATAAATTTCCTTTAGTCGGTAAAATATTGACTTCTTCTAGTAATATTGAGAAAAACCCACAGGATCCAACTAATAAACTGTATTCTCTTTCCACTGTGAAAAAAACATCACAGACGAAGAAAAATTATAGTGTGAGGCAGGCCAGGTGAAGCCATGTGGGTGAGGAAAGAACAGCAGTACCTGTGTAGCCTCCTGGACAAACCTCCCCTGGCACCATGCTGATGGGAAGCTGTCCCAGCTGGGAAAAGTAACAGAGAGGAAAGGAGAAGGGAATCTTAAGTCATTACAGTGACGGGCTGTATTTCCCATGGTACTTTAAGGGGAGATCGAGGGCACAGCGTGTTCACGGGATGAGGTTTAAAACAAGTTGATGCCGTTTAAAATAGGCCTTGGTACTGAAACGGCTATAAAAGTTTATTGTTATCGTGCCATTTTGGAGGGCAGGGGAGACACAGCAGATCATATTTCTGTAGTTAACAGTTGACTTTCCATGAGAGTTTTGCTGGAGAAAAGATACTGATGGTGTCTTTGGGAGGCCCCTGGTTTGTGAGGACTGCAGCAGCGTATGCAAGACAAAACAGGAATATTGTTCAAAGGGCAGAACTACGAGGGCTGTGAAGCAAAGAGGGGCTGCAAGCAAGATGCAGTGGCTGAACGTGCAGCATTATGATGTGAGAAGCTGCAAACAGGTGGAACTCCTTATGAAAGGGAAAGCTGAGAGATGGCTTGAAGGAAGGATGCTTAATGCATAACAAAAATGCAGCACGGTTCTTCAGCCAGGCTCTTGCTGAGGATTTTTCAATCTTGCTGAGAAAGGCATAACAAGATGGCTGAAAATTAAAGTTAGATAAAATGAATCCTGAAAGAAGATGTGGTTTCTTAGCAGGGAGAAAAGGAATAATTTATCAAGGAATGTGGTAAATTCAGCATCTCTTGATGTGTTTATAGCAAGAGTAAAGCACATCTTTTAGGAGAATATTTAATCAAGCACTCAGAAGTTATAAACTTGCTTGTGCAACGGGTTATGCTGGGTGGTTGTGATTATTTTTTCTTGGCTTTGGAGGCAGTGAATATATGAAGTTCCCCATTTATTTTCTTCCACAGAAGGAGAATAAAAAACCCTGCATTGTCCCAGCATATTCATTGCTACTGCTGTTCTACATTAAGAAATGCCTGTAACAAAATCTCATTATTTAGAGTTTCTGACAGGTGCCTGCAGTGGTCAGACTTTATTCCCTTTCAGTACAGATTTGCCTGGAAGTATTTTGTTTGGGGCTGGGTGGGGGTGGCAATTATTTCCTCTCGGAAGTTAAAATAATTCTCAATGGTTGGTTTGTGCATAGTTTTCATGTGCCATCTGCCTGATGGCCGTTTTTGGGGTCAAAGAGGAGCTCTTGCCGCACCTGAGTGCCATGGTACCCCACGTCCCATGTTGTGCATCAGCGCTCAGGGCTGATCGGCTCCGGCGCGAGCCCCTGGCTGCACCCAGAAGCCTTGCCCCTGGCCTGCAGTGCGGCACAGCCTGTGCCTGCACATCAGTGGCTGCCCGCACCGGGAATCTGCAGGGTTTGTGGTGGGCTTCAGCTGTTTTCTTCCACTATTTGTAGCACAAAGGGTGCTGGTATCGCCTGCCCATCCTTTGCCAGTTGATGCACTGCTCTTGCAGCATTGCAGGAGAATGTGACCAGCCTGGGATGACTGGCGGGACACGACAGCTTAGTCTCTCACTTACTGAGATGCTTGAGGCCAAACGAAGGTACTGGACAAAGCAAAATGAGTAAAATGTTCCAGCTTTGCAATATAAGAAAGCAAATTAAATGATCTGTTTGTCTGTTCTGGCCACAATGAAGCGACAAGAAATTCATAACCTTTTAAGAGGTGTAGTGGCTGCGTAGCAGAATATGTAATTCCATTCCTGTAAAACCACCTAAGATGCAGCAAAACTTACAGACCATAGAGGAATCTGTTAAATGCTATAGGTTTTTGAAGTAATTTCAATAAAATCCTATTGGTTTCATTCTTATACTAGAATTTTCCCTAAAGAAATGGATATTTTATGATGATATTTGTCTTGGACTTTAGAGAATTGCAGTTTTAATGTACCCAATTACTTTTGTTATTAAAATAGTCAGAAAACAACCCGATTAAGATGTTCTGACTTTACTATCCAAACAATTTCACTTGGTTAGCAGAAAATTTTGGATCCAAATTTTACTGGCAGCCAGTAGACTTGTAATTGGGTTAAAAATAAGCAGGGAATTGGTTTGCGAAAAATAAGAACAAAAACATTTACTCATGTCTCTCTATATTTTGTGCCTTAATATATTCTGATTTGAAGTTTTTTTCATTTGTTTTTTAAGGAAGCTTTTGATAAAACTCCTGTGTTAGGAGATACCTTTGCTGTTCTATTGTGGAAAAAGTAGGAAATCAAGCTCAAAATTCCCTTACTGCAATACTTCTTTGGAAAGCAAGAAGTCAGGCAGTACCAAAAATAAGATTTGAATGCTACCTTAATTTAGAGGTTCTATTGTTATATATACATGAATTTAAATACTTTCCACAATTCAATTGATTTCTTTGTTGAATGTAGATCTTAATAAATCATGCCTGTAAACGTAGTCCATTAAATGAGATACATAATGTGGCCAATTTAATGTTCTCCTAGGAACACTGGATGGAATCTTGGCCCCATGGAAGTCAATGGGAATTGTGCCACTGACTTCAGCAGGTCCAGGTTTTTCACATCAGTTTTGAATGTGTGTGTGCTTAATTTTCAACCTTAATGTTTGGTTTTGCACTTACATTGGAAAAGAACATTTTAAATCCTGTCAGGAAGGAAGCCAATACATGTTCTTAAACCTTTGGTATTATTTCCTTTGGAAGCGCTAGACAGAGAATAATATATTTTTTCTTTATCTGATGGCAATATGCTGTACTGAAATGAAAAGCATTTCAACCTGAATTCAATTTTATATTTTCAGATGTGTGTGTTTGTGAGTGTGCGTATACTACTGACGTTATTTCCTATTGACTTAAGATACAGTTAAACATGGGTGACAGGCACAATAGGACCTTTCTTTGTAAACTTTTGCCCATTAGGAATTGAAGGTTAGTAAGAAAATCTCTCACTTCTCCAGTTTCTTTTTGGTGACTGGAAATTCACAGCAGATGGCCCCAGTTCTCCTCTCATTTATACCGTTCTGACTTCACTAATTTAGATTATAGTAAATCCTGATTATCCAGCTATGAAAGAGGGATCAGGACCAGCATTTTGGCAACTGGCTCCGACTATAAAAACAAGCACAGAGTACAAAGGAGGAGTTTATGGCTTTAATAAAACCTGTGGGATTTTTGCTGCTTACTTCACTGGAATCAGGATGTCACCAAAATGTACTGGGGATCTTCTGTCATAGCCTCTGCTGGCTTT
The DNA here is from genome assembly GCA_011801015.1 of Ardeotis arabs. Classification (NCBI taxonomy): domain Eukaryota; kingdom Metazoa; phylum Chordata; class Aves; order Otidiformes; family Otididae; genus Ardeotis; species Ardeotis arabs. The sequence continues at coordinate 14,272 of JAAGAY010137826.1, read as the reverse complement.
CTGGTGATAAGTGATGGATGGAATATCCCACAGAAACAGAAAATGAAAAAAGACTTCACTTGCCAGTTATAGAGCAATCTGATGTACTTAGTGTTTGCAACCTTTGCAAAAGTGGGTTTTGTTTGTGTGATTTTTCACTGCTACTGCAACTTCTGTGAGGGAAGAGCAGTGAAATCTATGCCCAGCATACCGTAGGCAAAGACCTGATCTGACAAAATAGAACAGCAGATTTAATTTCCATTTTGTGTGAGAGATATTTAGCATCTCTGCTAAGCTGTAATATGGCACTATGCTGAAATCCATAAATGCATAACTTTCCTAAACTGCAAATTTATTTATACTGAATTTGCTAGGTTTCCATAAAATTGCTTTAGAAGCTTTGTGGCAGCAGAACTCTACATAAATACAATTTGCAGGTTTGTCTCTTTTTCAGCTATATTTTCCATCCTTCTCATCTTTGTGTTATGGAGAGATACTGACTTTGTGGAATCACTGCAGAAAGTTATAAATGATGTATGAAATGAGAAATCCGTGCTCGGAGCACAGAACTTAATCTATGCTATTTGCTGTGAAAGTCAGCTCAACTGCAGGCAGAAAAGCCCACCAAATCCAGAAGCTACAGACTAAGAAAACCAAAGCCCACTCTAAGTATTTTTTTTTTCCACTTTGTACCTGGGATAAGCCAGGGCATGGTACTGTGAGCTGCAGAAGGTCACGGGGAGGGCAGGCATCTGCAGCTCAGGAGTGCTGAGATGTTCTGTGCAGGCTGTGGGTTGGGGAGGGTCCGTCGCTGAGCGAGAAGCTTCTGTGCCTGTGCTTAAATGGGAAGGGGAGGTAAGGGGAAGTGACTGCACTGCAGGAGAGGAAGTGGGCTTAATTCAGTCCCACGCATGGTTGTCATGCTCAAGTCAGGTAGTTTTGCAGTCAGCTGCAGTGGGAGCTGCAGTGTACTTTGGCCGTGGTAGCTATTTCCATGTTATAAGCCCATTCCTGCAGTTTCCTGTGGCATAGCTTTGCCCAAGTGTGGCAAAACCTCATCTTGGAAGAAAGTAACTACATGGCCACTAATGAAACACTATTATACAATCCCCCAGGACTCTGCAAGTCGAATGCTCGGTGTCTTTGCATACGTAATGGTCACAGCACTTGTGTGGGACCACTAACCAGCGCAGTGTGGTTTATCCCACCTTGTTGGGCCAGTGGTGATGCTGCAGCGTGCACAGAAACCACAGCAATTGCCGTCATCCTGCAGGAGCCAGCCTCTTGGAGAAGTAGGTGCTGGAAGAGCAGAAGGTAATCCTGGAAGGATGCAGTGATTTCCCTCTCCTCACTCATTATAGATTTTTTCAGACTTCTGCGTAAAAATAAAAGCTACATTTTTGGACAAGGGTCAGGGAGGTTACTGCTTGTCAGTTGTGTCTTTCTATAAAGAAGGTGTTTTTTTGCAGTTGTTGTCTAAAACTATGTTTTCCATGAAAATTGCTTTGGCAGAAAGGTAAATTAGCACTGCCTATAAATAGGAACAATCAGTCCTTTTGCAGTACAAGCAGTGTGCAAATAGCTTCAGTGGTTCCTAAGAAACACACATCTCTGCCAAACATTTGTAGTGGAGAATACAATACAAAGGTAACAGCCAGCCTTGGCTTATCCCGCTATTTATTTCCCTTGTCCTCTCTACCCCACTGTCCGTTGCGGCTAGCTGCCAAGAAGGACAGCGAGGGAAACCTCAGCTCCTGTAATCCCAGAGGCAAACCTGGTCATGACAAGAGAGAGTGGCAACCTCCTCATCGGAGGCAGGTGGTCAAATTCTCATCCTGGCTTTGGTAATTAACTTTCCTGGGAAGCCTCCTCTGCTGATGTCCCCAGTACGTTACTGCAGGGCTGTCTGGGGCTGCAGACTTTTTCACAGTGCAGCCCCGAGCTCTGCAGGATGAAGTGTTTAAATGTGCGCAGAGGGTCAACTTGGAAAGACCAGGATTTATTTACAGGACAGTTGGCCTGCAGTCCAGCACACAGAGCTACTGCTCGTATCCTACGTAAAATAGATGACTTGGCACTTGGCAAGTGCTACAGGTATTGCTAAAGAGGTGTTTCTTGGCTCATCTGTCTCTTGCAAGGTGCAGAGGAACTGTGGCAGCTGAGTTTGGGGAAAAATAGAGACACATGAGTAATGGAGTAGTAAAACTCAGTTCAGCTCCTTGGCACTTGCAAACTTGCAGCCAAGTTCTGTAGCGTTAACTTGGGAAAAAAAAATATCTGGAGAAATCAAAGTGAGTTTTGTCTTAGAGAGCCTCTCAACTGCCTGCTTGTATGAGGGGTAGGTGTTCAGCAGCCGAGCTCCCTTTCTTTGGCTGTATGGGCTGTGACTAGGGGCAAGTATCTCCTCTCAGTATCACAACTGATACAAAATTAATTGGAAACTTAACAATTCTAACAGCTAGAAAAATCTGCCATATTATTAGGAACAGATTCTAAAATGCTGAAAAAACTATAATCAACTGCTGAAGCACATCTTGGGGAACTGAAGGGGTTTATAAATAATCATTAGAATAAACTGCTCCCTGCCGTGAGGCACATCTCTTACTATGTCCCTTTTGGCTTTCTCAGTGCATCATCAAGCATGGATTAAGGTCAAATAAATTTAGGATGAGTGAACATGACAATCTTGACTAAGTTTCCAAAACTGTGAAGGACATGATCTTGTGAGGGAACAAGTGCAATGTATTCATTTCCACTGAAATACTCAGACCTCAGCGCTGGTTCAGTAGACACTTTCTCAGGAAAAATATGTTGACAACATCACTCTGTCAATAAATACACATATAATATGTTTAGAATAGTACTTATAATTATGTGAATATAATGAGGAATAGTTATTTTAGAAGTTAATATGCTTCCTTCCTATTTTTAAAGCAGTTTACTGTTATATGATGTTCATATTTGAAATTGTATCAGTTGTATCAGGGCTGGGGACACTCCAGATTTGTGCAACATAGTCTTATTCTTATGTTTATTGACTTTTCTCTTAAAAGAAGTTACACTCCTTGACCAGCCTTTTCTCTGTGTGTGTTTGTTTCCAGTATGATGTTGTTCATGCCTACTTTACAAACAGGACGTTAGTGCCAATTCTAACTTTTAGCTTAAAGAGATCTTTCTGACGCTTTTCCTTAGATACATTTCCAGAAAGCAGCCATCTCTCAGTCACTGGTTTGCTAAGGCCAGTTCTAAAACAGACTCTCTTCTCCTCAGATGGGATGATGTGGAGGTGGAGGAGGATGCATATGGGAAGTGCCTTCACCAGCACCAGAGCTGAAGGAGGGAGAGCTATAGGTCCATCTTGGTCCCGTCTCTGTGTGCTGAAGGAGGATAACAAACCTGACAGCTGTGTGAGGAGGAGTGCTGGCCAAACCTGAAAAATGAAACTTGATCAGAAGACATAAATAAGTTAGGTGCAAGGAGTGCTGGTGGGAACTTCCGCAAACCTAGGCAGGGAGAAATTAAGCTTCCTAGTGGGAAAGATAAATTAATGTGAGCAGGGCAAGGTGTCTGCTGCAAGCAGGAAAGCACCCCCTTGCAGCATCTGCAGTAAAGAAGAATGCAGTCTCCCCAAAGAGCGAGCCTTCAAACGGCTCCCTGGGCTTCCTCAGCACGGGCAGAGGGGCACTTCCCTACGGCGGCAAGCTCTCCGCGCTGAGATGAAATCGCCAGCTCCCCCAGGGAAGCCTGTTATTCCTCACAGCCTGTTTCTATTCCTCGGCAGCGTGCTGAACACGTTCTCCATTCTGTGCTGGTTTTCAGCCTCGCTTCTGAGCTTTATCTACCAGATTTTTGTTGACCTCCTACGTATTCTGTCTTATCCTCTGGCTTCTCGACTCACGTTATTTATTGATGTAGCAGGTTTTTTTTGAGAACAGAGTCTGCATGTTTTTTATAGCTCTGCACACCAATCTTACATTTTATAATGGGTACTGCATTGAACAGTTGTTAGGTGTAGATGCTGTTGTCTGTTCGGCAAGTTACAATAATATTTTCTTCAGTTTCTAGTAGCCAGAGTGATTAAGGCGTGTAGCAAAAATCTATCCTGTGCTATGCATAAAGACCAATAATGTTTCCAGTGTTTGTTTGGACCTATTTTTTTTTTTTTTTTTTACATTAGCAAAATCTGCTTTACCATTTCGAGTGCAGGAAAGGAGCTGATTGCAATAAAAGCAGAAAAGGATTTATAGTATGTTGTTCTTATAAATAAAGCCACACTGCTTCACTGAATTATGTAAGACATGGCAAGTTGCATTGTTCTGTTCCTTTCATAATCTATGGTGCCATATGGACTTAAAAAAAATAGGACTATTATATGGATTTCTGCAATGTAATTGGCATTGACACTTATATTGATTAAATAAATGAAATAACACGCACAGTTCTGACAGTCTTTGCAGATTTGTAAGATTATAGCGGTGATGATTCTATGTCAGCAAAAAACTCTATAGGAATTCCTAATGAAGCCACAGCTAGTTCATTAATATACATATGTTTGAAATTGCAGCCCTAACAATTGAGTTCTCTGCACTGAACACTATAATATATATTGTCGTGAGCTATATGCCCTCAGATCATTTCTCTGAATTACAAGAAAATTATGGACTGGAGAACATTTTATTATTGTGCTTTTCATCCAGAAATACAGCCTTTCACTGATGAAAATTGAAAACACGGAAAATTAAAATGTAAATGGATTTATAAAAAGAAGAGGAAAAAATTGAATCCTGAACTTTAACTGCTTTTACATTTTACTTCTTCAAAAAGCAATTTTGATATTTACATCTCAAAAGCACAAGTAGTCAGGCTCTGTAATATCCATTTGGATTCATACTAATAAGTGACTGGCTGTTTGCTGCTGGGGGTTTGAAGATTTGTTCTGGTAAAGCAGCACTGAAAACTCTGTGTGTATGTGTTTGTGTGTGTAGTCTGAGAGACAAAGAAAATAAATATACATTTATTTAGTTTTTTTTCTCCTTTCTGTTAAACATGTCTTTTGTGTTTTTTACAGGTCAGTGCCGTATCAGATAGGATGTGAGTTACTCATGTCTTTGTAGAGAAGAAAGAAAAGACAGAAACAGTGTCTGTCTAGAAGCTTCTTTACAATAAAATATAACAGATAATAAACAGGATAAAATGCATAATTTAAGTTTCATAGCTGCTGGAATTTTTTACATTTAGCTTCAGAAAAAAAGGTATTGTTCTTTTGGTTGGCATCCTGACTTGACTGGTGAGATGTTAGCAGCCCCTGAGAAGAAGATCCATATGCCGATGAAGACTGTGGGCTCAGTTTCCTACAGAGGAAGAGTGTTGGATGAAGCACGGAAGCAGGTAGGCTGTGCAGCAAACTGAGACAACATATGCCTCTGGTGCTGCTGTGTAATGTAAGGAAATAAGAGGTTGATTGTATTATCTAAATGGACACTATGCCTATTTGTGCAGTCCTTACTGTATACACAGTCAGAACAGTTGACTCCCTGTAGATAAAATCCATCCAAATCCTCCACACAGGTAGAGAATACGTAAATACTTTGTATAGCATTTTCACTGCTGTTGTAATCCTTTTCTCTTTCTTTTTCTTAACATTGGAAATGTATTTTTTTCTGGTGTGTATTTTCTGAACTCCTCCGTGCTGGGTAACAGTGCTAGACCTCCTAGATTTAAATGACAAACCTGATGGACTTAAGGACCTGATGCTGGAATGCCTGCCCATGTGTAAATACAGAAGAGGCACCAGAAGAGCAAATAGGCACTACTCTTCCTTCCCTGCCTTACACACATCCCTAGTGACTCTGGCCACATAGTGGGATGGTGGTGTGGTCAGATACCACAGGTCTGCAAGCTATTCTGTCCTGCTTCTCCCAGCCCTAAGCCCAGGACCTCCTGCCCCAGAAGGAAAGGACTATCACGAGAAGGACTGTGCTCCTGGTTACAACCTCTGACTGATATTTCAGCACAAATCGTATCTCCACATGGTTAGACAGAGATTCCTCGACTGGCCAGTTTTTACAAGATCAGAGATGTTTTGACCAGTCCCTTATAACAGCTGTTGGTTCTTCCTGCCATTGGCATGGGTAAATTACCCTTCATCAGGGCAGTGAAAAGGGATGAGTGCCGGTTTTGACTGACCCTCCCACCACACTGTGATGGGAGGGAGAGGGTGCCCTTGAATGGGGAACGGTACTGCATCAAGTGAATTCATATGTTTCTGCAGTTTTCTTCTCAGAGTGTCCTTGATTAAGTCATTAACACAGGTCCATTAATTTCAAATCCTCTGTCTTTTCCCTGCTTATCTTGGAAGAATTCAAACTGAACATCCCAAATAAAGTAGAAGTTTTTGAAGCCTTGACTTGACCATGTCAGTTGGTTTTAGTGTCCCCCATTATATTTGGAAGACAATTTTTGTCTTTCCGTGATATTGTTAAATAACTTTCAAATTCTAAGGGGATATGCGAGTGTAAGAAACGCACACTGTATTATACATAGCAAAATGGCTATCCCAGAGAAATTACCACCAAGCAAAAGTTTTTGCCTTTTAGGATCTCAGATACTGAAATGGGTGAGAATTTTCTGGTTTCATATTTCAAAGAAAATAGCTTGTCAAGTAAAGAGATTGTAAAATGACTGTTTATGCTAAAAATGTTCATAGTATTTTTTTTTTTCAGATGAAAAGAAAATCTGGTTTCATTATCTTTCTTTAAAATTGTTCTACCTGGGATTTTTGGTAGAAAAAAGTCTTTATTGTTACTTCTATTTATATATCTCATATTTCTTTTTACTTTAAAAGGAAAATTACTTCAATGCTTCAGATGCTTCAGACAGTGGAAGATCTTGGGCTATCAAAACAGAATACTACAATCACAATCAGAAACACTTTGCTTTAGCATGTAAGCAATTATTTCTATTAAATCATTGATATTCTTAGAATTTAACAGACATGTTTGGTGAATTTATTTACGTCTTTCCAATGTTTTATGCATTTCTTGTTCCAGTTTCATCTTTGTTATTTCTGTTCCCCATCTTTCTTGAATTTATGATTAATGTTTCTTTAGGCAACAAAACAATACATTTCAGATCAAGAGTTATGCAAAGTCTTAGAATTTTTTGAGAAATAAAGTGAGTCAATAAAACATCAGTATTCATAGCAAGTTTCCTCTCCATGCAAGAGATCTTGTAGGCAAAAGTTATACTTAAACTAAAATAACAACTGCTCAAAGAGGAAAGAAAAATGAAACAAGCAATAGGTGTTTATGGAAAATTCCAGTCACTACCTGGATCTGGATACAATTGATAAAGAGGACAAAAGAACTAATGGCATGGATTTAATGGATCAAGTTTCTCTTCTGCAGTTCATCTCTTCATTAATGGTCCATGAAAAGTGAAGACCAAGAGATTTGGACCAAATTGCTGCCAGAGACTAAACCAAGCATTACTTCTTGAAAGATTGCATCACTGATGCTTTAAATTAAAACTTTATTGCCATTGTAAAATGTCTGTGAGTTACCCAGGGAAAATAAAATATATAGTTTTCAAAGAGTGGTCATTATTTTTTCAGCTAAAGAAGTGTCCTTTCCCCTTAGGAGCAGTGTGAAATGGAGCTCTCAGTAGGCCTTTCTCAGCTGAGGTTCCTGGCCAGAGGCTATTCTACCATTTCCATCCACATCTGGTTCTTTGTTCCTTTTGTAAAAAATGAATCAAGCTTTGGGTCACCTCCACAGACCCTACTCTAACAGTAAAATTAAAAAGAACCATATTTTTTTAGGGAAGTAATATTTCCCTAAGATAAGCTGTTTTCCAACTGATCTAGGACAAATACGGTACGTCCTCCTGCATATAGCAGAGGGATGCTATGGGAGAAAACCTCTCTGTCTCAGGCTGCTCTGCACCTACCTGCTCTACACCTGGCAGGCAAATACTTTGAGACCCAAATATCAGCATGACCCGCAGAGGTTTTGGTGGGCAGTTTTGGCTCAGTGACTGTGGGTAGGAGGACCCAGGCAGCTATCTGTGGAGGGCATCAATTGCTCATTCAACAATCAAATATTCTTTGTGTGAAGCAGAAGGTAATATTTTAATGAAGATTCAGAGGTTTGGAGCTCCATTCTGTGACTCAGGAGCATTTAGACCCAGCTTCAAACTATTGGTGTGCAAGATAAATAATATCTTAATAATTGCTGGGTGCAGTGGCACAGTTTAGCTCAAAAGAGCTACTTTATGCTGGGCAAAATTGCCTGCACAGGCACTAAACCTCAAGACCTCCTGTTTCTGAATGACAGGAATAGAACCATAGAACAGTTTGTGTTGGAAGAGACCTTTAAAAGCCATCTAGTCCAACCCCTCTGCAAGAAGCAGGGACATCTCCAACTAGATCAGGTTGCTCAGAGCCCCATCCAACCTGACCTTGAATGTTTCCAGGGATGGGGCATCTACCACCTCTCTGGGCAACCTGTTCCAGTGTTCCACTACCCTCATCCTAAATTTTTTTTCCTTATATCTAGCCTGAATATACCTCCTTCTATTTTAAAACCATTACCCATCATCCTATCACAACAGTTTCTTCCCATATTTCTTATAGGCCCCCTTTAGGTACTGGAAGGCTGCTATAAGGTCTCCCTGGAGCCTCCTCTTCTCCAGGCTGAACAGCCCCAGCTCTCTCAGCCTGTCCTCACATAGGAGAGGTGCTCCAGCACCCTGATCATCTTTGTGGATGGTCCTCCTCTGGACCCTCTCCAAGAGGTCCACGCCCGTCTTATGTTGAGGACTCCAGAGCTGGACGCAGTACTCCAGGTGGGGTCTCACAAGAGCAGAGTAGAGGGGCAGAATCACCTCCCTTGACCTGCTAGCCACGCTCCTCTTGATGCATCCTACGATGAATATTCTCAGCTTAGAAATTTTCACAGGTAATGTCCAGGCAGCTTGAGAAACAGCCACTTTTCTGTTGATAGCGGGAACATAGCATTTGTAGCTCTTCTGCTCAGCAATTAATGAGACTGCTTTCCAGGACACAGTATAAGAATCTCCTGCAAAAATCGTGTAAGTGCCTAAAATAGGCAAAACTAAAGGGCATATGCTGAAAACTGTAATTCTGAAGTAGTTTTCTCAGTTCACACTTACATATGGTGGAACTAAACTCCACAGCTACCTGATATTATATGTTTTTTTTTAAATTTTACAGTGAAAGCTGGATCACTTGTGAAGAGTTTTAGAGACTCCATCTCAGCTTCCTGTCATGCTGGAGATGGTTCAAACCCAAATCTCTCACTTCTCCCCTATAAAAAAGGGCCCAAACGCTACAATGCTGGTACAGGAGCTGGAGTGGGGCGTGAGGGGACAGAGAGCGTCTGTTGCCTTTCTGACTGAAGTTGTTCCACTGTGCAGACAAACCTTCAAAATTCAATAGATCAAAGAGGGACCAAGAGGAAGTATGACTGTATCATCTAGTAGTTTGTACAGTCACCTGGCAGAAGGAAATTTGCATACCATCCCTGCTCCTACATGTATCTGCATGCTTTTAGATGGAAAAATCATTGGATAATATTAAAAAAAAATCTGACTCTATGTTCTTTGTTTCCACTTTTTGTGTAATTGGATTGTGTGTAAGTGATCTACATAGGAGGAACCCTTATCAGAAGTACGAAGCTTTTCTTGCTAAATGGGAAAATGAAAACATGCTCAGTAAGCTGCTGTATCTGTCTCATGAGCTAAGCTCCAAGCTGACTTGATGATCCCACAAAACAAAGGGCTGCTTATAAAATATGTTTTAACTGCAAAGAAAGTATGAAATCAAAACCAGTTGTTGGTGGTGGTGATAGCGTCCATGGATCCCTGCTAGGATCTACAGAGAAGGAAAGTGCAGGCAGCCTGAGAGACTCTGTAGTAGTCTATGCACAGCACAGACCTCTCAGAAAAAAACTCAGAAGGATTAAAATTTATCATGTCCCTTCTCCCTATCTCTGTCTTTTTCTATGTCCAGCTGAGGCCTGACTGCACAGGCATCCTGGCTTATACAGCTGAGAAATTCAGGTCTCAGTGCCTTGCTGGTTTTACGCAAAGATTTTATTCAGGCTCTGCTCCGTTTCCTAAATTTAAGCCTTCTGCGCTTTACTGATGCATGTTTATGGCTGGACAATTCCCAGTATTGAGGAGCAGTACGCAGAGCTTTTCATGAGGTTAGAAAATGAATCAGAAACTTAACAAACCATTGTTTATCTCATTATATGCGTCCTCAGAGAGCCAAGAGCAACCTACGCAGTGCCACTGTTCTGTGGATTAATTCACGGCTGATGAAAACAGATTTTCTTAAAAGCAAAAGCTCTATTGTTCGAAGGTCCCGTCGTGATTCTTGCTGCCCTGTGTTACCCGTTGCCTGTAGGAGTCACAAGACCTTCGAGGATGCGGCTGCCAAGGCAGTCTCCGTGAGCACCGTACCCTTTATGAGAGCCTAACACATTTACTTAAAGGAGCATTCACTCATTGGCTGGCGCTTTTTTTTCCATTTTGTCAGATGGATGGATGTCATGGCAGCCAAGGACAGATGAAGGTTTGAAATATTACAAGCAGAAGCCTCTCGCTAAGATAGTATAAAAGCAATTTTTGTGAACATATCTCTCAGGAGGAAATAGGCTAGAGATTATAATGAGAATTTTTTTCTAGCTGTAAAATTTTCTCAAAATGCAAGAAAAAAAAAAAAAGCACCCAGTAAACCTATCAAACTTAACTCAGTACTAAAACTTCAGTCTTTCTTAGGACAATACTCTTTGAAATTGCCACATCATTCAATTTTAAGTGATTTGCATACCGAATGCAAAAAAAATGATTAACTGGAAACTTCCCCCCTCCACCCCCTCTGAGACATATGGTGAGACGGCAACAGAAATGATGGATGTAGTGGATGATTGCTTGCTGAACCAGTGTGTGAGAAACTATGCTAGGAATAATTCATGTCAAGATATGGTCTTAACTAAAAGACATATTAAAAACAACATCTTGACAGATTTAATATCTTACATGATACACATAATCCGTGACTTCTAAGGCATGTGATTATCTCAAAACATGATATTTCAGTAGAACTTCAATTTTATGAAAAGATCTCGAGAGATGCTTGATCTAATGTTAAATCAACCTTTCACAAAATAAAGGAATTTTGAAGTCATTCTGAGGTATGGCACGGCCTCGTCTTCATCTAATACTGCTTCAAATCAGTAGTGATTCCCTGGGGAAAGTGGAATAACAATGGTATAAAATAGGTGAAAATGACCCAATAAATAGGATAATAAGGCATTTTGGATGAAAATGCATTTCATATAAACAAAAGATTTACTGCTTTGCCATGCTGAGAACCCACTGATGCCAAAAAATATGCTATGCTAATACAGCAGACATATATTTCACATGCATTTCTGTCACCTGTATCAAACAGGAAGTTTTTCAATACCTGAAGTGACAGAAGATTAAGCTGGATGTTTAACAAGTATGAAAATCAGATGTTACTAATGGGTAAAACTGGCATTGCTCTCTGCTGTGATTAGCTTCCATGTGAAGAGAATCAATTACAAAAAGGTCTCGTGGTTGTGAGAAATATAAGATCATTAACTGTGGCTTGTAAGTTGGCCACTTACTTGTCCCTCACCATGAGCAGAGGTCTTGGGCGAGGGGACACAGGACTGAGCTGGGACATAGGGGCAGGCTGAGTTAGCACTGTTCCTGACCTAGCATGGGATACTGGGCATGACAATTTTCCCATGTCATCTCTTGTTTGTCTCACAAGTTCAGGATGCTGTCCTTGACCACAGAAATTGTTACATATTTTGCACAGTCGCTAGTCAATGAAATAATCTAATAATAAGCGAAGGATATAAAATATCTTCTATTCCATAGTGGTTTTCATTGAAGGACAGTGCCCCTGAGAACTAAAATAGAGTCGGGATTAGGATGTAGAAGGGGCCAAGTAATTCAGCTGTATTTGATACAAGTGACGATCAGTACAGATATCTCAGAGGGCAGGTATAAAAAAGATTTTCTCTCTCTCGTCTCTCTAAAAGATGTGCGTCTGCTTGATTTTTGAAATTGAATTGGGTCAAATTTAGCAAGTGCTAGAGGAAAAAATATTTCACATGTTCTGTAGTGACATGGAGCTTAGCAGATGATGGCCAGATGGAAATAGCAATTTTTTTTCAAGTGATCTAGTATTGCCAATTGAAAAGTATGGAGTTTTGTGGATTTATTGTGTTCCCCTCTGAAAAAGCTTGCAGGTTCTAACCAGTGATATTTTTATTTTTCCATAAATTAGGCAAAGGCTGAGATTTACCTTGTGATGAAACTATAACATACATTCCTGCAAACTAAGAAAGCCATAACATAAGCCCTGCAGTAGTATTAAAAATGCCCAGTCCTCTCTTATTGCTATTGTTTATCAGTTTACAAGACTTGAAATAATAGAATCCAGATCATAAAATGGCAAATTAAAATTATTTCCTATCTATAATATGTCTTTCTATCCAGCAAGTAAAATCCCAGCTTCCTATGTCTTATATGAAAGGGTGATTTTTTTCCTGCCAATGGCCATCTTGTCAGCAGCTTCTTATTAATACCTATAATCCTTTTCTTTGATGTTTTCCGACATCTCATAACTTAAGGAGCATATATTTCTGTGCACAAGCAGTTAGACATAGCAATAGAAAGGAACACAGCAATAGAAAGTTTTAGTGTCTCTGAGGAAGACAGTTTGACGGCCAACAGCCACAGCTTTTGAAGAGTCTGACTTATCTGTAAATCAGCACTTGAACTTAACCGATCGGTGGAAAAAATATGCAAGACTCCCAAAGAGTAATAGGCAAGGAATAATGGAAAGGCAACAGACAACTCAGAAAAATAAATAGATCAATATTTGAAGTGAAATAGTTGCAGGCTAACTATAGATTGCTAAAGAAATCCAGAGTTTTATTGAGGAGTTCCTAGCTTGCTCACTATCCTATGATTGAATAGTTAGAATCATAGAATGGTTAGGGCTGGAAGGGACCTTCAAAGGTCATCTAGTACAACCCCCCCTGCAAGGAACAGGGACATCTTCGACTAGATCAGGTTGCTCAGAGCCTCATCCAACCTGACCTTGAATGTTTCCAGGGATGGGGCATCCACCACCTCTCTGGGCAACCTGTTCCAGTGTTCCACGATCCTCATTGTAAAAAATTCTTTCCTAATATCTAATCTAAATTGATCTCCCTCTATTTTGAAACCAGTGTCGTAGTTCAGCCCCAATCGGGACCAGACTACGCAGTCTCTCTCTCACTCCCCCCACCCTTTGAGAGAATAGGGAGAGATGATATAAGAAAAAAAGGTCAAGGTTTGAGATAAGGGCAGGGAGAAATCCTTAAAGTTACCGTCACGGGCAAAACCAGACTCGACTTGGGGAAAACTATTCATTTATTACTAAAAACAGCAGGATAATGAGACAGAGAACAAGATAAACCTCGCCCCACCCCTCCCTCTTCCCGAGCTTAACATTATCTCTACTACCTTCCCCCCACCGAGCGGCACAGGGGGGAAGAGGGAATGGGGGTTACGGTCAGTTCATCACGCGTTGTTTTACGCCGCTGCTTCACAGTTGGGGGAAGAACTCCTCACATTCCTCCACTGCTGCATTGTGGGGTCCCACCCATGGGCCACAGTCCTTCGTGAGACTGCTCCAGCATGGATCATCTCTTCCACGGAGTGCAGTCCTGCCAGAACAGCTGCCCCAGCGGGCCCTCCACGGGCCACTGCCGCCTTCAGGCATCCACCTCCCGCAATGTGGGGTCCTTCACGGGCTGCAGGTGGATCTCTGATCCTCCATGGACCTCCATGGGCTGCAGGGGGACAACCTGCTTCACCATGGTCATCACCACAGGCTGCAGGGGAATCTTGGCCAGGAGCCGCATTACTTCTCCCTCTACTTCTGAACTGACCTTGGTGTCTGCAGCCTTTCCTCTCACAAGAAATTCTTCACAACAGGCTGGCAGATGCCTCTCAGAATCTCTTCACACCATCCATCTCATCTTCTCTCCACTTCTTGCAGCCGGGCTGGGCCAAGTTGGGCCCAGTCAGTCGCCTGGCGGGAGGCCAGAGGGTGAGGCCTGCAAGGCACACGAGGCCTGCGCCTCCCCCTCTGTGCCTCTGCCCCCGCTCAGCTTCTTTACATCTTCTCTTCTTTTTTTTTTTTTTTTTTTTTTTTTTCCCTTTTTAAATTTATTTTTTC
>JAAGAY010137825.1:0-12444 GCA_011801015.1 Ardeotis arabs | reverse complement strand
CTCTGAGCAACCTGATCTAGTGGGGGATGTCCCTGCTCCTTGCAGGGGGGTTGGACTAGATGACCTTTGAAGGTCCCTTCCAACCCTAACCATTCTATGATTCTATATTAGGTTTTTAAAATTTTCTTTTTATAATTTCTTTTTTTTTTTTTTTTTTTTAGATAAAAAGATGTGTATGTGATGACTTAAAAGGATGGGGATAGTCATTAAACTGTTAAAAGTATACTCTAAATATGTGAGAAATGGGCTTGAAGATAAATAGGAGGACAGAAAAAGGATGTGTATATTGCAAGGGCTGGATACATGATACTGAAGAGAGGCAGAACTAGAAGTTATGTTAGATTTGCTTTACTTTTAACTAGTTTGGTTTTCAGTAGTACGTCATCATGTACAAACCTTCATAAAAAATTTGGTCAATGACTGTAGTGATCCTAGCTGTTGCAATGTAAAATGAGCATTTAGATTTAAGAGTTGATTTTGAGAATGGCAGAGTGGTTTCTGTGGGTGTATTGTTTGTTTTTGTTTTTAACTAACTCATGAAGCATGTGATACTTATCAGCTAATGTGATGTATTAATCAGTAGTAAACTGAATAGGTTACTGCATGAAGTTAATAGGATTAATTGTAAATTAATGTTTAGTTACTAAAATGTTCCATAAGTATACTTTCAAAATGAGGAATGCAATTGGGAAGAAGGAAAAAAACAGGTTAATTATATGCTTTTAGGGTGGTTCTTAGAAGTAGTTAATAATTTGCCATGAGCAGAGCTACCTACAAGTAAAATGAAATAAAGTAGATGGAGACAATCGTACTGCGTAGAGCAGTTTAGTTCATAAAAGATTTCCCAAGTACTAGTTGGCATAGGAATAGGCACAGAGCAAAAACCCAAACCCTCAACTATCACTTAAATAGAACTGATTTCCTTGGGGAAACATATGGGAAGTACCCTCCGTGCACGTGTACAGAAGTGACTGTAGAAATAGTGGGATGTGGAAAACACAGCATGTTCACTGCTCAGCCACCAAGCAGTTGACAAACTGTCTGGAAGCGTTCATGTTTCTACTGTTCTAGAAATCTCATGCAAAAGCTTAAAATAAGTACATAAAGAGCAGACAAAAGTTTCAAGAGAACCAGCGAAGTAATTTTAAAATATTTTTTCTTAAATAGGAGGAATATTGTATAGTGTGCAGTCATAAATGCTGTTCTGTGCCCAACTGTGACTTTGGGAATGATTTGCGTTGTTTATAAGAGCTTTCTGAAGAACGAAGGAAGTAACTTCAGGCAGAAGGAGTTGAGAAGAAATAAGAAGTAATTTAGAAAAAAAAGAAAAAACCCAACACCTTACTATTAATGTGATTGCTGTTGTATTTTTCATCTTATAGTTTGCAAGACATATCAAGAAATCTGAAGGCCAGAAGACGCCCAAAGTTGAATTACAAATCTCAATCTATGGTGTAAAAATTCTAGATCCAAAAACAAAGGTAAGACTCTTATATGTTTTTGGTGGTAAAGTAGTAATTAAATATTGTTTTAACTGTGTTTAATAGGTTTGTTTTTGATATTTTTAAAAAGTATTATAATGAAAGCCATTTTGTTGAATGAAAAAGTCTTCTACGATACCATTTCTTGTTACAACACATGGGTAACATCTTCCTAGGAAGGTACATGATGCTCCAAAATACAGACTGTAGCTAATACGGGATTTTTTATTTTATTTTATTTTTTTAAATCCTTTCATATTAGAACTTTTAAACTCTGAGGAAGACGAAAACACTGTGGTAAATAAATGTTAACACCACATATGATAAGCACTTTTCCAAAGGGTCACCGTTTTGTAGGTCCCACGTGTAGGTGGTTGTAGGTGAGTGAGGAGACAGTTTGCAGTGGCTCATTCTTCATGCTTCTGCTTTGGAATTGCATCTCTCCTTCCTTAATCTGTTCTTTTTTTTTTTTTTTTTTTTTTTTTTTTTCCCCTCCTTTTCATGTGTTTTAATTTTTTTTATTGTATTCTGCCTCCCTAGAATGCTTATGTTTCTGAAGTGTCACCCATTTCCCTGTAAACTTAATGTAGCAGGCCATAAGCACTATTGTAAGCTTTTCATCTGGCACAACACGACAGTTCCTGCCTTTTTAGCAGTTTAGTCCATTGAGGCATCCCATGGATAGGTTTTCTGTTCTTTTTTTTTATTTGGTATTTTGGAAGGGGTTATATAGTAAGCAAAACATCCTCTTCACAGACTTCAAAAAGGAATAATGAGATAAATATAATCAAGCTAAAAAGCATTTATTCAATAGTCAGCAGTTTTTAACATCTGAGTGCTCTTAAATCTTTTATACATCTGTTGAATGTTGGATTTGAATGAACTGTTTGTTACTGCTTCTTAATTTTGGAGTAATTACTACCATTCAGACAGTGGTACCGCCTGTTCAGAAAGGTAGCTTTAGTTCAAGGCTGGATCTACATTTTCACCTCAAACTCTTGATACAGCCACAGTTCCACAGTTTATGAGCAGAGGGGCAAGAAATATCCATGTCAACTTTAAGTGCAGTTTTTGCATCTTCCTGACATCATAGGGCAGACAGGGGTACTAAACCTCATATCCTGGCAAAAACTGTTTTAAAATAACAGTTCTAAATGCCAAAATACGTTAGTCTTCCTAACCCTTCCTGCAGAGATTAACAGAAAGCTGTGGGACGGAAGTTCCTAGGGGAGCAGGAACATTCTAATCTCTTAGCAATGTTGTTATTACATTGGTAATCAACTATGAGTAGTCTATTTATCTCCCCCGCTTTGTTTCTTAAAGCTACATGTACATGTAGATGTAGATTTAAATCCTTCTTTTTACACAATTTATAGATGCTTTGGGAAATTACTTAAATTCTGTGTTATCATCACTGCTTACAATGATTTTTTTTCTGTGTGTTTTACAAAGAAGTAACTTGAATATTGTTACAGAGGAATACTGGTTTATATTCATTTATATTCATATTAATTGTGGTAGGAACAGGAGGCCTGCTCATATATCAGGACTTGATTCCATACCTGGCACTCAAAAAAGGAGGATTATAGAAAAGTGGTTTTGTCCTTAAATGATGTAAGATAGTTATATGGATGTGTAAACCTAGAAGAGCCAGAACAAGCATGTGCTATTATATGTAACTGTTAAAAATCTACAACAGAAAGAGATTAAATGTGAGAGGGATTTGGGGACATGGGAGAAATAGGATATGCAGAACGGCTGTAAAGTCTGAGAAAAGGAACCCAGTTGCAGCAAGGGGAAAAGACTGGCCATATGGTACATTTTTTTGATAAATAGCTGTGTGTAGAGAGAGTATGCCCTTGCTTATGAGCTAATAACAATCTGGGAACCCCGGCGCTGCACAGCAGCTTTCTTTTTTTTAATAGATAATAGTTCACATCTAAACTGCATATTTTCCTTTAAAGCAAATACTGCTTTCCCATGTAATAAGCCAAATAAAATAAAATACCAAGAAGAGACTTGTTTAAGAAAAACAACAAAAAAGATAGTTGAGATAGTTTATTTCAGTATTGTCAAGCTCTCTCAGATGAAGAGCATTGCCACTGCAACTTTTTAAATAGCTGGAGCATGCTTTTCAATGGAAAGTGAAATATAGTATCTAAAATATTCACATAATGCTGAAAAGCTGTTTATATTTCACCTAAAGTAAGCAATTATTCAGATGTCTAATTTATTTCTCTGTGCCCCTGTCTTTGGATAACAAAGTCGTCTTATTTCTGTTTTCTGTATTTAAGATAGAAAGGTAAGGACTTATTTCAGTAAAAACGTTTTAACAAACCCTGGGAGGTGATGAAATCTGAAGATGATGTACACCTGGAAAAGGAACAGAGTATTTTACATAATCAGTCCCTCAGTAAATTGCTCAGGGACACAAGGCAACAGTAAAACCAATTTTCTAGAACAGAAATTACTGTCCAAATAAACACTTCCAGATAAATGCTGTCCAAATAAAAAACTTCCTGCTTACATCCAGTAAAAAGGGGAACGTTTATGAGGAGACGTGTTCACTGACTTCTGTTATACTTTGTCTATTTTTGTGAGCTCTCATTAACAATGAGAGACATTAAAAAATGTTCCTGCAAGTTACCTGCTCTTATGTACATGAGGAAGTCCAGAGATTTACTTTGTGCATCTTTATCCTAAGCAAGTTTAGTGGTTTCTTGAAAATAATCTTTCTTTTTGTTTGCAGGAAGTCCAGCACAACTGCCAGCTCCATAGGATATCATTTTGTGCTGATGATAAAACTGACAAGAGAATATTTACTTTCATATGCAAAGACTCAGAATCGAATAAGCATCTGTGCTATGTGTTTGACAGTGAGAAGTGTGTAAGTATTCAAGACACTGTAAAAGCATTAGGGCGGCTGTTACGGGCTTTGATTGCTCTGCTTTGAAACAAAACAGGAGTGGTTACTAAAGGCAGATAGCCTGCCTTTTATTTGGAGTCACTTTGATATAATCTTTCATGCTAATATGGTGTCTTGATGCATTAATTTAAAGGAGAGCCTTTTTCTTGATTGATCTAAGGTGGTTTTCTGGGACGATTCTTACTGCCTAGCTCAATATCCTGGGCCAGGCATCCACAATGCTCTCGGAGAACAGGCTACATCCCACCAAGCTTGAAATGTTTGCACAGCTGTTTTGCAGAGATTGCTGCAACCCTGTGGCTGAGATACCCTCACAAACTCTTCTGCTGATGTGTTTCCCTCAGATTTTTTTTTTTGTTTTTCCTTTTTTTTTCAGCAAGGTTCCCCCTTCTCTGTCCAACCCCCGCCACGTCTCTCAAGTTTGTTAATGCTGTGATGCACTACCAGAGAATTTGTTGCACCAGCCACTGACATTCTCTTGTGTATGAGGTAGAACAGGGCAACTGTTCAAAAATGTGCACTAGAAGAAGAAAAAAATAATACTTTAGGACAGGAAATTAAGAAAATGGTGTTTAGCTGAAACAGGGTCATGTATTTGCCCTGGCAGAAAGTAATTAACAAACGAAAACGATGAAATCAACACTGAAAACTCATGTTTAGTGTTTTTCACAATCCAGAGCCTCTATTTTTGTTTTATCCTGAAGTAGATGAGATATCATAAAAATGAAAGCACTAAGGAAACAATTTTTATTTCTTTTTAAGAAAAAGATGCATATTAACTTCTAATTATATGCAATTATGTAGCATGGTGTTACTTCAACGTTTCAGATTTTGTTGTTCAGCTGCATTGCTCTAGTGCCTTCAGTAGGTATTGTTCAGAATTGCTGTACGTATCTGTTCATTTCTCTTCAAATTTCTTTCCTGTGCCTCTTTTTCACACACTCTCATGATTTTGAATTACCATTGCAGTCTCTGCACACTAGTACCATTTTTATTGCAGACCAACGCACCATTTCTTCTTCTTTCTAACCTGATATTTCACTTACTGTACTTTTTCCCTGTTTCACTCTTTGGTCATTAGTACTCTCAGGTTTCAAAGGATCCCGTGTCAGTTGGTACTTTTCACTTCAGCCAACCTTCGTCCTTTCAAGAAGACAGGGCTGCCTACTCCCAGTGCCCACTACACTTTTCTTTTACTGACATAAACAATTGTTCTCTAAAGCAGTCCTAGGTCAGGTTTTTTGGTCTAATTCAGTCTAATTTGCTTAAAATAATTTCTTGTAACTTTTTTTTAAAATAAAAGTGTATGTATTTTCTTTTCCTACTGTAAAAATGTAGAGGAGTTAATTCCCTATTCCTGTAGAACTCAGGTCTTCACACACCTCTACTGAATGACTTTACTGTTGCACTGATGTATAAAAGGCTGGAAGCGTCATGTTCTGTACCATTTTTGTGCATGCAGCCCTTCGTGTCCTTACAGGTCGTGAAAGAAAAATGTTCTTGACATTGAGCAGAATGTTCTGCTTTCGTGTGAAACAACCAATTTCAGGTTTTCATTTCAAGAGAAGTCTAGTTTAGCGTTAGCCTGATTAATGTTTCTTCCATTTTGTTTGCTCTGCAATTTTGTTTGTTTTCTGCAATTACTGTGTATACACATCAAAACATATAATGTGAATCAGCATGGAACATGCACATAGAAGTGCAAAATCTCCTTGGTTAGATTTTTGTAATTGGAAATGCTTGTGCAGATAAATACATTTATCTATTTTATGCTGATTGAGATTTTCATAGAACTTCTAACAGTAAGTGTTGAAATCCAAATTTAAAAGCATCCATTAACATGAAAACATTAATCCATTAAAACTGAAACAATTTATTTAATGATTAAAAAGCCTATATTTGCTTCAGAAATCATCAGAAGATGACATACTACAGCATGCTATCTGTATGTACAGAAATTAGGGACATAGTTCATACTAAAAATTAGCTAAATGTGTTCTGCCTGTTCAGTCTTCCTTCTTTATCTGAAGTATTTTTAAATTGCTTTCCTAGCATCTTCTGTAAAGGCATTTTGCTGAAACATGTTTGCCATGCTCCTTTGTAGTGTTGACTTCACGATGGATGCAGCAAACCCTTTGGACATGATAGATGGTGTAAAGTATTCTGTGATCATCTGAAATGAAAGTAATTACCTAAAATATTCTTAATAAATTTCAATCTTATGTTTTGTGTAAAGGCAGAAGAGATAACTTTAACAATTGGTCAAGCATTTGACTTGGCTTACAGGAAATTTCTGGAATCCGGAGGAAAAGATGTTGAAACAAGGAAACAAATTGCAGGTTTACAAAAAAGAGTAAGTTCTGAACTATATTTTTTAAAGAGATAAAATAACATGCTACTGTATTTGTGTTACCTGCTTTCTATGTCAGCATAATTTCCAGCATTATTCTCGGATTGCTAAGAATTGTGAGAGATACTAAAAAAGAAAACTGAAAAATGACTTGATAACTGTGAAACAGTATTTTTTTTGTTTTGCCATCTTGCATGAGCACTGAAGAGAAAAGCAGAGTTGAAATATGGAATATACAGAAATTTAAGTTTGGGGTTTTTTTGTAATCAGATAACTAGTTAAACATTGCTTCTAAGTCACCAGATCTCAGATAAAATCTCAGTTGGACGCTGTTGAAATGAATGAATATCCCAATAGCTGTTGCAATAACCACTTGCTTTGTAGATTCAAGAATTAGAAACTGAAAACACGGAACTGAAAAATAAAGTTCAAGATTTGGAAAATCAGTTAAGAATAACACAAGTACATGCATCTCCAGTAAGTACATGAACGTAACTCTTATATTTAAAATTGCTCTAAATTTATAATCATTGCGTTATGGTAATTACTAGCATCCATGCTGTTTCCACTGATTCTGATTAACATGCGGTGATTGCGTAACATATCTGTTGAAATGCAGTATAGAAGTAACAGTAAGACTGTGACAAGCCAACAAAAGTGCAAATTCCGTTCACTCAAATTGTGGTTCTTTAATCCCCTTGTCATACCTATTTGTTGCTGCCTAAAGACAGTAAATATTCATTCTAGTAGGTATCTAAGCATGCTACCTAAGGATGAACAACTCTGTTCAGCACTTAAACGTTATGGTTCGAGAATGCTATTTTTTTTTTTTTTGGGGGGAACTTTCTGTCACAAGCATATTGTCACTTACAACTGGCATTTTCTAAATGACTTTTAAAAAATTTTGTCTGTCTCAAAGGAGTCATTAGGTCTCAGGAACTAACATTGAGTGAGTAGGTAAAAAGGAGCAAGTGAGGGTTCCTCATCACTGGACATTTCTAACTCTTTCTGTAGTTCCTATAGATGATCACAACAAAAGTATTTTTAAATGATTGATTGACAGTTACTTCTATCTAGGCAGGACCTCTGAAAATGCAAGTTGCATTGCAGACTGATCCTAATGACTCCCCTCTTCTTACAAGCATATTCTATCTATACAGCATTAGGTAACTGTGAAAATAAATAGAATTTCTTAATGTCTGCATAGCAAGATCTTAGAAAAATATGTACTGCATTTAAGCTGTGCATTTTGGGCCGTCTGATTCCTGCTCTGGATGTGCACTGTTTCACTTTAAATGGATATTTGGAAATTTGGACAATGTAAAAGTATGTTTATAATGGTGATGACATTTTTTCCATAGTGTCTATACACACTCTTGATATTGATTAGATGGTTGAGGAGCTATCATTTCATTTTACGGAAATCTATGTAGAGGAGAGAACACCATAAATTATAAATACTGTGTAACCCCCATTGTGAAAATTCTAAATTATGGATGTCTTCTCACTTAAGAAGCATTCAGTGAAAGGTAATTGACTTTAATGATTAAACTGGATTTAAAATCAATTTAGTCAATTCCTTAATCTTTTATTTTCCTCAACTAAAATAATTCACATATAATTTTACTGCTTTATTTACTACTTAATCTTTTTTAAAAAAATCCACATAAACATTTCCTGTCACAAATTTCTGAGTTTCCTGATGATTGGAATTATAGTAAGAGCCATGTAACAGCCTGTTTAGTATCTATATCAATTCTGACACAAAATAGCCTTATGTAAATGATTGAATAAATATTGGAACTGATTGCCAAGAGAGGTTGGAAGTATCTGTGCTCTTGGAGATATAAGAAACTTCCCTGGACATGGTCCTCAGCAGCTTCAGCTAATTGAATCTTGCTGCAAGCAGGAGTTTGGTTTTAAGCTACTTTTTGCTTATGTGATTCTTTGATCAGTTGTGCATCCAACAATTAAAAAAATAAACATTTTTAGGAAAATATCATTCTCAAATCTGAGAACAGAACTATTCACCAAACACTGCCAGCCTTTGTACCTTACCAAGAGACGTCATTCAAGTAGGCCTGTTCTAGACTAGGTTGTGCACATTGTAAATCAAAGCTCTTAACGGTGCTAGCATAAGAGTAAGTACATGTAAGGGCAACAATTAGGTTGAAAATAAATGAAGGAATGGAATAATGAGATTATTAAGTGACTTTTCGATGCAAAGAAGCATAAATATTTTTAAGATAGCTTGATGAGTGCCTGGAATAGCAGTGGATATGATTCAATGATGCATAGCTGCTCTTCTATTACGTTAGCAATGAATACATACAAAAGAAAGAAATTACAATGAATTCATAACACAATTGATTGCTGTTATACTTTGCAATTAATGTTACATGCTTTTAATTCAAATCAACCATCATTTCAAGTTTGATTTGTGATGAAAAGTAACACTTTATTTTTTAAAAAGTTATTAGAGATTTTTTTTTTTTTTTGCTTAATTTAAACTTAAAACTTGTAAGTACCGTGTTAAAAATATCTGTACTACTGCTGCTCTATTTCTTCAAAATTAGCTAAGGAAAATAGCAGTTCTATTTTGTGATCACTTTGTCAGAGTAACATTTTCAAATCAGCTTGATAGTACTTTGTTAAATACTGAAATAAAATAGCTTACATAAATGAAGCAGAATATCCAGCATGGGGGATAATACCTCATCTGAGTCACGTCCTAAGGACTTTTGGTTAAATGGGGGAAAACTTGCTTCCCTGTAGATATTTTGTGTTATATACTGTGAACATATCACAATCATTCTCACGATTTAAAGCAGATTTATAAAAGTGTAAAGTTTAGGTTTTTTCACAGCTCTCATGTCCATGTTATTGAATTATATAGAGCTGCCAGTGCTGCACTAGAACTCTCTGAAGCTTTTTTAGGCATAATAAGTAATTTGATTTATTTATATTTTGTTAATTTGATATAGCTATAACTCCTTATCTGTCAGTCCAGTTTTCTGTTACTCTGTGTGCTGACATCTGGAGAGGGATCTTTTAATGATCAATGGAAAATTTAAGCCGTTACACTTGATACCTAATATAATAAAAGTAGATGTGCCGTTAACTGGCATCTCAGTAATTTGTAAAGACATGTTCACTTTCACAAGCCAAGTACAGATGGTTATAAAGGTTCTTCTGTTTATGTTTAAATAGTACCTTGGATTTTCATATCTTATGCTTTCCTCTTTGACTTTAGTTGCTTGCACAGTGTTTGTACTTTCCTAGCACTTGCCAGATGTGCTGAAATGGCTTTCCTGTCTTGCAGGTTGTTGATTGTGCTCTTCCTTTAGTGATGAATGCATGGTCACAGAAACACTTGGTAATCAGCAATTGATTTAGCGCTTCAGAAGTCAGCACTAGGAACTTAATTAAACACATATATACTTAGAGAAGCAGAAGATGTTGTAAGGGCCTGTGATGACAGTTCACAGCACACGACAGATGTAAACATGGGAATCGCATTGTGTGCTGCATCCTCTTCTCCTTCAGTCCGCGTCCCTACGGAGAGGGGACCGCAAGCTGTGCAGTCTGAGCAGGCATAATTTTGAGCCGACCATGCGCCTGTATTTCCCTTCCCTTTGAGGGAAGTCTTCGGCTTTTAAGTACTGCTTGCACCTCTAGTGTGAAACAATGCTGTTACAGACACCAAGTGATGCCACTGTCATGCTTTATTTGTTAAAATAGTGATCTAGGACAGGATGTCTTTCCCACTTGTCAGTAACTGAGAAACTACAATATCATTTGTATGCAGTGCCAGTCTATTGCTGCTTCTTCCTACTGAAGTTGATCGATTTTAGTGTCTTTAATTACTCTAGACTCATCAGTCTTCACATTAATTTTTAATGAAATGGAGTAGGTAGAAAATACCTTCAGAAATTCAAAGTTCAATTCTTTTTGTATTATTTCACTGAGCTTGACACTGTTAGTTTTTTTTTTTTTTCTTTTTTTTTAAAAAAAAGACGTTTCTGCTTTTCCTGAGAGTGAAGCTAAAGCTCAGGTCTTCCAAGTCCCAGATCATTTTCCAATGAACACGAACACTGTCAGCAGTCACCTTCTGCTTTTGAGGGGTACATTTGTTGTCAAAATTATCCTGTTGCTTGGTTATTAGTATCACTATGAACATTCTTCTGTGGCTGTTGTAAATCTATCCAACTGGCCAAATCAACATCAATCTAGTTTAGTTGCTTTTTCTATCAGTTCGTAAACTGTATGGGAAAAATACAATTTTTTTTTCTAAACCTATAAAAGAAGCAATTATAAGCGATGAGATCATAGTTGGAAATGAAAAAAAAATAAATTAGGTTGTATAATGAAATACTTTCACATAAAATGTATTGTGAAAATTGAACAACAAATTTCACACTTTTCCCCTCAGGGTAGTGTAACCATTTAGATTTAAGTGTGTTCAGCACATTCAGTAAATAATACACTACTTAGTGATAATCTTTTCTACTTTTGGGCTGATGTTTTTAAATACACTACTCTTGCTGAAACTTTAAAGTTAACCTCTAAAATATCCGTTTTTGCTAATACAGAAGTGTTGTGCAATAGAAACTGTTGCTTTTTTCATTTCCTGAATGGATCTGTCAAGGACATGCTATACCAAACGAGGAGTTTTCTTAGACTCGTTTGCCTTTATAGTTACGCTTACATGTGCCATGGGAAATGTTGGCATGGGATGTTTCTTTTGTCTCTCACTCCCTTGCATGTACAGCTAAAGTTTCCATTACTTTTATATCTGTGCTGTTTACTTTTCATCTGTTTGAGTGGTTTGGCAATACATTAATCACTGGTCTTTTTTGCATTTGGTCTTGATTATATGAGGACAATCTGATCTTCATTTTGTTGTTTGCTTATGATGATGCTGCTCAAGTCTGTATCACAATAAGACTTTGGATGCTGCTCCTACGTACAAATCCAGCCTCCAAAGATCAGTGTGTTCCTGGAAGCGCTGTTTCCCATGACGTCTGTTTTTGCTGTTTATACTGTTGGTGTTGCTTATATCAGCCTGGGTTAGCTGTACACACAGCCTTCATGTGGGCAGTTAGCACCCCCAGTTTTTATAGTAGACTGAACAGTAAACCCTTGTAGGCCACTGAAGAACCTCTGATGAGATAATAGAGATTTTAAATCTATTTTGGGCTTGGCCGAAGTTTCTCAGGCATGCCTTTTAGGTTTTCTCTTTGAGCAGCAACACATTTAAGGCAGAGAAGGAAGTTGTGACAACTGTGTGACTTTGAAGTTAGATAGAAAAAAACCAGGAATATTCAGGAAAATAACTTTAAAGAGAGAATGATAAAATATGAAAGAAGCAGAATTGAAAGGCAGCAGGAAAAAGGTATTGGGAGAAACAGCCCAAAAGGAATGGTGTTCTTCCATTCACCATAAGTATTGTCAAAGTAGCGGCATGTAATATGTATTCTAATCATGGCAGTGTTGCAAAAAAACCTCAATTTTTAAATGGACCATAGAATCATAGAATGGTTATAGTTGGAAGGGACCTTCAAAGGTCATCTAGTCCAACCCCCCTGCAAGGAACAGGGACATCCCCCACTAGATCAGGTTGCTCAGAGCCTCATCCAGCCTGGCCTTGAATGTTTCCAGGGATGGGGCATCCACCACCTCTCTGG
>JAAGAY010137824.1:0-21840 GCA_011801015.1 Ardeotis arabs | reverse complement strand
TATCTTGTCAGCCACATGAATGAGTAGACACATGTGCAAGCAACCAGGCACATTCAGGCAAGACATACCTGTCAGCCACTGAGTCTTTGCAGTGATTTATTTGATTTTAGGGTTCACTCCTGCTTTCTGTGCAGATTTCAAAGGAAATTGCAAACATACATATTCATCAGCTTCTGTTAGTGGAGGGAAAGAATCAGGAACTAAATAAAAAATTAAGTTTATTCAGAATTACAAAACAAATGGAGTAGTCTAATAAATACAGTGGGTTTTACACATTCCGATATTCTGTGAACTTTGCACACTGATAACACTACGGGGTTTTTATTTTGTTATCCCTTAGAGGCACATTTTTGATCCCAGGCATGCTTGCTTTAAAGTAAAATGTACCAATACTTAGATCACTTTTATTTTCCATTCAGACAGAAAAAAAAAATTCAACTGTATGACTGTGTTAGCTGTAGATTGTGCCTGGGGATATGATATTCGTGTTTTTGAAGTTAATTCGTTTGAGTAAGGAATGTATTTCAAGCCCCTCCAAAGGTTCTTCAGGCTATATGTGACCAGGCTCAAAGGACAAAATGGGAATCGCACTGTATCATCTACTACTGAGCCCTCCCTGAAATATTATGGTCTTCAGTTACGATAATCACCCTCTGCCTGACCTACTTCTGTGGCTTGAGTAACTGTAGGACCTCGATGTCTCACAATTTCGGATGTATTCATTCTCACAACAGACGACAGAGCATTATTTTCCTGTTCTTACAGTTGAGAAACCAAAGTATTTCAGAGAAAAAAAAATTGCAAATGACCAAATAACTTTTAATATTAGAGTGGAAACTGGTGTGCTGTTGTCCAGATCAAGAGAAATATGTAAGTGCCCAACTGCCTTTGCTTTTAATGGAAAG
Organism: Ardeotis arabs; assembly: GCA_011801015.1. Classification (NCBI taxonomy): domain Eukaryota; kingdom Metazoa; phylum Chordata; class Aves; order Otidiformes; family Otididae; genus Ardeotis; species Ardeotis arabs. The sequence continues at coordinate 20,935 of JAAGAY010137824.1, read as the reverse complement.
CAAGATCCTGAATTGGACTAAGATCAGTTTACAGTAATGTTCACTTTGCATTAATGCATATGACTTAGAGGAACTAAACTTTTCTTAATGAAACTTCACATATAAAAATACGAGCAGTATCTTACATCTTATTATGTGGCCTGGTTTTGTATGTGTAAAGCTTGGATGAAGGGAGGCAGACCGAGGTTAAAAGTATAAACTGGGGCCCACCAAAGAAAGTCAAGTGCCGTTTACCCGTCAGCATCCTGTCTCTTCTTCCTCTTTCCTGGATGGTGAAAGGATTGCTTTACAGACAGGGTCAAGAAACAAAAACAGAACATATAACTTGTGTTTGTAAATCTGTCAGCTCTGACTCTCCATATGTCACTGAACATCCAGCAGTTCAGACGCTCCCTTTAGCTTGCACGTCGTGTTTCAACGTCGCTCTCATTTACTTGCACTGTAGCCTCATGTGCGCTCAATGTACACAACAAACAGTCTCCCTGTCTCCACAGTCTTTGCACGTTTGTGTACTTGTGTAAATACACAAGCACACGTTTTTCATGTAGGTGTAACCAGCTGGAGTGATTAATGGTGAATATTAGTGCATCTCTCCTGTTTCCCTTGTTCTTCCAGGCGTTACGGTTACCCTTGCAGCCTTTAGTTTCATGTTACCTTTCATCCTGAGCGATCCTTCCGTGTGTACACAGAGGAGCCACTTCAAAGTGCAGAGGAAGCATTAAGTTGTCGAAAGGGCAGTTGAGGAGATAGCCTTCAGATTCTAGCCACCAAATTTGCATCCGTTGTGCTTACACAGAGAAAAAGAGTTTCGTCTATGAAGCTTACTCTTGCAGAAGTACCGTGTGTGGTGGATCGTATGGGTTGCAAAGGCAACGTGGTAGTGAAGCCTGGTTTCCTCAGATGTGTGCTTAGGAAAGTGAGCCCAGGCCAAAGCTTTCCGCAGCCTGCAGGAGTCACAGTGTTGCTGTGCTTTAGTATCCAGCAAGTCATGAAATTCATGGGCTCTAAGAGGGTTTCTGTCTATATTTCTGAATTTTATATTTTAAGACCCTCCAATCTACTTGTCAAGTCACTTGAAACTGATTCAGAATTTGCAAGGAGGACTGTACAGGCAAACTGACACTTGTAGCGTAGACATGGATTGTGCAAATTCTAGGGAAACAGTTTCAAAATACATATAAATTTTACGTCACGTGCTCTATGACCTGCCTACTCATAACGGCCCAAGAGAGGAAGCACTGGCGAGGGGGACAGATGAGCCCTCTCTGTTGTGGTTTTCTTCAGAGTGGTCTGCATCTTCTGTGTCATTTCACCTCTTTATGACATCTTCTAGCCCTGTGTTTTGCCATAAAGAGGACTCTGCCACTGCTCCCAAATCTAGTGCTATGGGAAATCAGCAGGTGTGTGTTCATCCTTCTCCTATTTTGTCTTAAGTGTTTGGACAGGTAGCTCAATAGCATCCTTTCCGCTTTAATTGTGGCACTTTTCTTCCACTCTGCATCCACAGAGGGTGAAAGGAGTTTCAGTTGGATGAAGAATCTGTAAAGAATTCATAGTTGTGAAAGCTTCTTCAGAGAAGTGTTTGAAATATTGTGCATCTTTGTTATTGTAGTCGCATTCCATTTGGTAGTGTATGTGTAAGTAATTAGAAGTTTAATAAATAATGTGGTGTAAAGTAGGAAACAGCACTGAAAACTAAGCACAACACAAAATTATAGAGTGATGAGTAATTTCCATTTACTTCACTGGCTTTTGGACCAAGTCTTAATGGCAGAGAATAAAGAGCTGGATTCATCTCTTTTCCAATAAATAATAAAATTGCCACTCAGTGGCAATGGGCACACAAAGAGTGCTCTATCACTATAATTGCTTTTATCTTACCAAAAAGACAGCTCTAAACAATTCCATAAATAATCTAGATACAAATCTGTATGAAAACACGTGACAGATGTAATCAGAATCGCACTTCAATGTTCAAGTTTTTTTAATTAAAAACTTGTTTATACCCACAGTGTGTTACATAGAGTATCCATGTTATCTGATTATTTTTAAAAGAATGCACATGCAATATTCTATTTTGGCACTACGTAAACCTTCGTAAACTCATAATGAAAAGAAGCAAACATTATTTATCTTTAAAATCCAGACACTAAATTTTTAATTTCATCCTGCAAATTTTAATTAGCAACTTGAAAAATAGTAAGGCAAAATATCTGCTCCCAGTTGTCTGTTTAGGTTAAATTAAATTATTTCTGAAATTAATATAATTAAAATCCTTTTAGTTCTTAATCAATATTTTATTTACATTTATTTTCCTTGTAGTACTTTTGATTAGTTCTTTTGAAAAGGGTGGAGTAGCTTATTTCCTGTTTATTATATACTCAGATATATCTGCTCTTTCACTAATAGAAAATGCTCTTGCAGTACAGAATCACTGTAGAAATCATAAAATGATGTTTTTTCAGGTGGGCAACTGGAATTCTACTATGTCTCAACAGGAATTACATTGATAAGTTTTTAGCTGAGCTGTGTTCCTACATGAAAATACCCTTTCCTAGAGATCACGTACATTATATATTGCACGAAGTGCTGTATTCACCTAGTTTTCCTTAAGCTTCTGCGAAATAAAGCGAATAGGGAAAGTAATAATTATAATTCTTATTTAATTACACTGCACACTCCAACAAACTCAAAGTAAAGACCTAAACCTGGACTCAGCCAAGCCCTGCGCCTACTAGAGCTCCACTGACATTAATGCCTCCACATAATTGTCCCCGAACAAACTTGCTTCATGACTAATTACATGACACAGAATATCATATCCCTAACACATAAAGAAGCTGGTAGCATAGAAACTACATCAACAATGATTAAAAAGGCAAATATTCTTTTATCTATGCAAGATTTCTGAAGATTTTGGTTGGTGGTGTGGTTTTGTTTAGTGAGGAGGGGCCTAAGGTGGCAGCTTCTGTAGGAAACTGCTGGAAGTTGTTCAGTGGACTGGGCCAGGCCTAGGGCAGACCCGCTGCTGGCCAAGGCCGAGCCGATTGGTAGCAGAGTGTTCCGTGATAATGCCTCTGCAATAATGTATTTAAGAAGGGGAAAAAACAAAAAAAGATAGAAGAGAAGATGTGAAGCAGCTGGGCAGGGGCAGAGAGGGGGAGGCATGAGCCTCGTGGGCCTTGCAGGCCTCACCCTCTGGCCTCTCGCCAGCAGGCCAACTGGGCCTGTCCCAGCTGCAAGAAGTGGAGAGGAGAGGAGATGTGAATGAGATGTAAAAAGATCCTGAGAAGTGTCCGCCAGCCTGTTCTGAAGAATTTTTCTTGTGAGTGGAACAGCAGTCTCAGAGAAGGAATACAGTGGCTTCCCACCAATGTGAGTTGAAGCTGTCAGAAGCAGGGGAAGGTGCCTCAGGTTTTAGGCACAGTGCTTAAGACTTGACAGGTCTGTGAAGCTCTATATACTGGCAGACACGTTGTGTTTACATCTGAGGTTTGATGTATTTGTGTATATACGGTGTGCGTATGCCTAAGCAACAAAAATGAGTCAGTCCAGTGTTTCACCAAAACTGAAACCCAAACAGAAATTTTGTGATGCAAAACAAATCCTTTACATTTATCTTAAATTGTTTCATTTGCTTTTTTTCTCTCCTGAGTCAGAACTGAAGTACAAACATCAAAATGCTAACTAAACAAAATGTTCTTCTGAGATCTTTGCACCTATTTTGTACAACCTGACCCTGTTTTGCATAACCAAGAGTAATTCATCTATTTCAGATAAACATCCAAGCTGAAACTGTCAACCCTGTGTGCTTATAATTAAATAGTTGAGTCAGTATTTAGCAGTGATCTAGAAGTTACTTTGTATTTTTTTCAGTATTTGTAGAGGTGTACGTGTTTAAAACTACGGCAGGTACAAGCTCTCTAGCACCAGTTTTATATCTTTTCCTTACCCACGTATCAGATACAGCTTTCCAGAGCCTAAAGTGACTTTCTAAATTAAATTTTGGACCTCAAAATTTAGGTTATGGTTTGAAAAAGTTCTAAAAATTGCATAAATCTTTCAGTTTGTACAAAGGGAGAAATACAAAATGATCCAAGTCTTGGGGCAGAGTGTACCCTCAGCAAATGTGCTGAGGACACAGAACTGGGAGGCATTACTGATTCACCAGAAGGTCGTGCTGCTGTTCACAGAGACCTCAACAAGCTGAAGAAACGGGCTGACCTCTGGAACCTCATGAAGTTCAACAAGGGGAAGTGCCAAGTTCTGCATCTGGGGAAGAACATCCCCAAGCACTGGTATATGATGGAGTCCACTTGATTGGAAAGCAGCTTTGCAGAAAAGGACCCAGGGGTCCTGGTGAACAGCAAGTTGACCATGAGACAGCAGTTTGACCTTGCAGTAAGGAAGGCTAATGGTATCTTGGGCTCCATTAGGAGGAGTGTTGCCTGCAGGTTGAGGGAAGTGGTCCTTCCCCTCTACTCAGCACCAGTGAGGCCATACCTGAAGTACTGTGTTCAGTTCTGGACTCCCCAGTACGAGAGAGATGTGGACATACTGGAGAGAGTTTAATGAGGGGCCGCAAAGATAACTAAGGGTCTGGAGCATCTCTCCTCTGAGGAAAGGCTGAGAGAGCCGGGACTCTTTAGAGAAGAAAAGGGCTGGGGGGATCTTATCAAAGCGTAAAAGTATCTGAAGGGAAGCTGTAAATAAGATGATGCCCAGTGACAGGGTGAGAAGCAGTGAGCAAAAATTGAAACATAGGAGGTTCCAGCTGGAACCTTTGTTTTACTGTGAGAGTGACTGGCACAGATTGTCCACAGAGGCTGTAGAGTCTTCATTCTTGGAGATATTCAAAAGCCATCTGGACATGGTCCTGGGCTACCAGCTCTTGGTGGCCCTGCTTGAGCAGAGTGGCTGGACAAGATGAGCTCCAGAGGTACCTTCCAACCTTAACCCTTCTGTCATTCAGTGGTTCTTCAGAGGAGCAGCTTTGCAATTATGACCAGATCTTCCCAAACTTTCACTCAAAGCCTCTCGTATGAGCCCTGACAGCAGCATCAGTGCTCAAAGTCAGCCTCCAGAATGGTGTAAAGCTGTCCTATGTATATACCAGGGTATTCCCCTCGAGAACTCCGTAGCACAGTTACACTGGCAGATTTTTTTCCTGTCTAAATAAAGGACTCTTCTCTTTAGCTATTCTGTACCAGAATTGTGTAATAATCAGAAACCTTTTCAGCTCTCCTTCTGACTGTGTCACCTCTCTGTCCAGTCTTTTCCACACTGACATGTCCTAGATCCTCACCACTAGCAGACACGAACTCATTCTGTTTCCCCCAGTGAGGTAGAAGGTCTGAGTGGAGCAGCCCTGTTTACACATGCTTGTAGAGTCCTTCTCTAGCAGAGCTTTCCTGGACTGTTCTGAATGACCCAATCTGAATCTTTTTGGGATCAGAATTTCTTCCATGTAGGAAGCAAATAATAGATTACCTAAGTCTAAACTAAATTTTGCGGTGGATTTGTTAAAAGGCATTAGACTTCTCTGTGGATAAACCATTTTATTCACATTTTAAGTGAACATCAGTAGTTCAATGTTGCTTTGCTCCCAAAGTAAGCTAAATCAAATTAAAGCAGCTTTAATTCTAGGTGAGACATAGAGTTGTATGCAGTTTAAGGTAACCAATTTTAAAATTATTTTTTCAGTTATTCAGCAACAACTCTTTGAGCATCCCTGTGTGAATAAATTTTCAATAGCCTCCCTATTTGCCTTCAATTTCTGGTCCTGCTCGTCTCACCATATAGCTGAGCAGTCTGATTTTGGCTTACTCTTTGAACAGCCAATATTTCTGGTGGCTGTATATGTAAGAAATTACATATGAATCTGGGAAACATCCATTATTTCTCCACATGGCCTCACTAAGACTCGGAAGACTTGACTACTTTTACATGAGCTAGCAGAAAAATCAGATAAAGTACAAAGCCCCTCAAAAGGTCCAATTTTAATTTCATTTATGTATGTCTTACCTTGAATACAGTATAATTATATTCATTGAAACTCTTCTTGATTACAGTAACATTAGAGGGTTAGGAATGATGGCCCCTAGAGCCTTGTATTAAACTATTTTCAGGTCCCTATGTGTTACTTTAATATTGCTATCAACAGAAAATAAATTCATTTGATAAATAATTGTGTTATGGTTTCAAATTAAAAAAGTGTCTCAGGCATTGGACAGCAATTTAATTTGCCAGTCACCCTAATGCATTATTCTAAGTTAATTAAAATGCTTTCAGGTTTTTTTTGCTAATGTTTTTCAGTTAATTCTGACCATTTCCTGATGTTTCAATTAGTTTTGTTCACAGATGTGTTATAATAAAATCAAGTTAAGATCAAGGGTTACTAAAACTTGTGACACTGTTACTCAACCAAGACTTGAGCCCTATTTGACTTCGTAATATTCCAGATGACTTGGTGTGTGTAAACAGATAGCTAATTCAGCTACTGTTACATATGTACTTAATGAATGCAATGACTTTTATGGAACTAGTCAGAATTTTTTCAATGAAATATCTTCTGTTCCAGCTGACATTATGCCAAAACTGGAACACTTCGGAAACAAATACTGACTTTGATTAAGTTGTGACAGGATTACTTCTAAACTCTTGAATAGATTTCCTGAAGATGAGAGCGAAAGATGGAAAACCTGAATTTCTTGAGCCAAACACAAACATTTTGACAAAGTCCCATTTGTGCCAAAAGCTTCTGCACACTTGGCTTTCATTCCAGAGTGACACAAAAGGATTTTCAAAGCCAGAGAAAAACACATAAAAAGGGAGAATCTCCCACTTGGCTCTAGCTCTTTGTTGGAATTGCCATCATTTGCCTGAAGCAGCCTCTCTAGCTTTACGATCTGCTTATAATTTGTACCTCTTCAGTTGTGCCACCGTTAATTGGAAAACTCTAAAAAATTGTGTTGGAAATGGAAGGGGAACAGACTGTTTGGTGGAGCAGTGTTCCAAATTGCTGCAAACTTTCTTCACAGATTGGATGACACTGAATTTTGTTGCACTTAGGACAAAAGGGAAGGAACTAGTCTCCTGATAGAGGTGGAGAAGAGAGAAGCCAGGATGGGAGCCTGGAGAGAGTCTGCAAGGCTGGACTGTGGTCCCTCCCGATGAGGAGAATGAATGACACTTGTTCTCAGTGGGAATTAGGTAGTCAGTGCTTTGGAATATTCAGGCAGACACATTCTTTCCTCTTAAAATGCCTAAATACTTCTAATAAATCTCAATCTAGGGCACAGAAACAGGCATACTGCAGAAAGAAGGAATTAAGATGTCTTAAGATAAAGGCAGGAAGCCTGAATGTGATTTGATAAAACAAGGGTCATTGATGGTTCAGAGAGGTCGGGCTGATCAAGTTGAAGTTGCTGAGGGACATATTTTAAGTACAGGTTTATATAAATGATTTGGAGAGATGACTTTGAAATTTAGGGAAACCAGAGATGGGGATCTTACAGCAATGGAAGAAGGAGACAGTGGAGATAAGACAGCATATGACAGAGGTGAGCATAGATGTCTCAACAGAAAAATAATAGATTAAGCACAGCCTGGAGAAACAACCTGGATATGTAAGAGAAGGAACAGGCAAAGATAACTCCTAGCTCATAACCATGGAAATATAAATAAACTGGAAGAAAAAGATACAATAACCTGAATACTTAACTTTCTGCAGTCAATTTGCTGTTGCTTGCACACTTAAGGAAGGACTGTGATGGTGCTAATTGTTTTTCTATTCTCTTGCAAAAAGATAAAATGTAAAAAAAACTTTTCTTCAAATGCACCTTGCTTTGTACATGTTTGCACGTAAGTAAGAGCTAGCCAGGTGCCCTCTCACATGATAATGCACTTCAAAACTCTCCTGCTACAAATTAGTTCTCTGTGTTCGGTTCAAATGCCGACAAACAATGTTCTGATTTTCTGAAATGGAAAGCACAAGACATCTCGGAATAAACATCGTATCCCATGACTTACAAAGAATTGTATGTTTGTCACAGTGCTGCCAAAGTACAGAGAAATTGCAAATGGTTTAGGTAATTTCAAATTACTTATGGGGCAAACACTCAATCCCAGAGATCTGAAAATTGAGCTGTTTAAAAATAATTATCTTCCAAACATAAAAACACAAAAAGATCTAGCACCTGCTACAAAGAATATACAGAGTGCCATAGTATCAGTCACCCTTCTTCCCCCGTATACTACTTCTGCTAATATAAAATTGTCATCCTATAAGGTTTTAGAAAAAGTTAATTATTATTAATCTTTCAGCTATCTCTTTCTTGATTCCTTTTTTTTAAAATCTTATCCATAAAAGAAATTCTCCCTTTAAAGATTATTTCAAATAAATAATCCAGTCTCAAACCATTTAGGTTTTCCTTTAAGAGGAAGGTGAAATAAATCAGTTTGGTCCTTCATAATATCTATTGATCTCCTGGACAGGTTTACAATACAATACAATTTCATTTATAGGGTGTCTCATAATACTGACATCAACAAAATGACTTACAGTGAATTTTAAACACATTATCATAACATATCCATTGACTAAATTAGAAAACTATCTTGACTTTATTTATTGTTTTAGAAAAGTTTAACAAAGAAGGATGTTGTTTATCTTGGAGAATGGAATTCTAAATGGCAGGATAACAATGAGACAGCATCGGTTCATCAATAAATATCTGGAAGCAGCCGTTAACAGGTGCGCTCAGCCTGCTGGGAGTCATGGTACAAAATGCTCACAGTAAGCATCATTCTCTACTGTCCTACAGCTTGGGAGGACATTTTCATCATCATTTGATTGGTGTAAAATGATGATTTGGTAAAACTCTGCTTATTTCTCTTGAAAGCAATTTCTACCGCGAGCAATTATGCCAGATTCTTCATCTGAGATGGTGTAATCCTGGGTGTACTTACAGACTGGGGAACAAGAGGCTGGAGTTCAGCCCTGCAGAAAGGGATGTGGGGCAGAAAAAGATCCAAAATATATAAAGAAAAAGTTGTCTTAATTAAGAGTACTCCATATACTATGACTGATGTGAAATGCCCCAACTGCTGCATTTAAACACCAAATACCACATACCGAAGCAGCAGCAAAAGCAGCAGGAAACCAAGCTGAAAATATCATCGCAATAATAACAGCGTCTAACCTTGATAGATGTATGTAAATTCTCAGTCATATCTTTCAAATGGGTAAAAAACTGTCCATCAGTGGCTGCAATATACTTTTTCCCCTGCTACAGAGCTAGAAGTCTAAAGTGAGCCTAAGATTCTTGCTAGAGCCATTTACAAGTGATACGTAGTACTCTATTTCAAAACAAAAGTTAATGAAAATTCACCTATTTATGCTGCAGCCATGACAGAAACAGAAGGAGGTTTAGGGAAAATACAGAGATGAGCAAAAACACCTCCAAAATTTGCAAATCGGTAAGATTATGGATTTGTCTTCCTCCATTAGAATCGTCAAGCTTTTCTATGCTAGGTACAGCATGAAAAAAGATAATATAAAAAAGCAAAGTAATTTATTTTCTAAGACTAGATATTGTAAAGGGAAAAGTCAACTTTAGTGACTGTCTGTGGTTGTTTTGGTCCCTCTAGATACTCTGGTTGTTATTGTAATCCATTATGGCTTAATCCAAGTATTACTGACGTTGGGAGATTCCTTGTCCTTGAGTTCAATCTGCAGCAGACTTATAGAACCTATTTTTTGTAACGGGAAACACTGAAAAATTAAATTTATGGGAAGACCTATTGGTAATTCAGGGCTGATAAAGGTAAATTGACATTTTCTATTTACTGGAATAATCACGTGATCCATTAAGATCATAAAGATTAGACTGTATAGCGAGCCAATTAAAATTCTGTGTGTGTAATTTTTAGTATCCACATTCAGTTCTCCAACTTCTGGGCTTACGTTGATGCTATTATCCACTGAGATACTGGCGGCCTGCCTGTGACCCCTACTTTTACTTCTTAGTTTTGTGTGAAGTTAACAAATTAGCACATCAGCTACATAAGAGGACACCTAGGACAACCACACTTCCCCTGGCCATGGTTTAATGACCATTTGAGATTTTCAAAGATGGAAAATATTGCCAAGCTTTTAAATCAATCATTTGGAGTGATAAAATCAGCCTCATGATGCTGATGGGAAGTCTTTGTCTGTCAACCTCCAGACTTTAATTCCGAAGTCATTTGGTTCTAGGCAGGGGAGAGAGGAGACTTTTAAATGCTGCTCTGCATGTGCTAGCTGGTGTTTCTATCTATATTTCAAGAGCTTGCTGACTTCTGGGGATATAAACTACTCTCCAGGATTATAATCTTCCCAGACTCCAGTGCAGGCTTCTTGTTAGAATTCTACCGAAAGAGGATAACGCTTTGTTTGTTCAGCAGAGTGCATCAAAAAGTAAAAGCATGATGAATTTTCACATATTTTAATGTCTTAAGTAGCTCCGTAATTTTCCTCTTTTCTGTTCTTGTTGCCACTATAACCATTAAGAAAGCTATCAGTCACAGACAGAATAAAATAAATACCAGCTTTCAAAAGGCAAAAATTCAATATAGGCAGTCTAAGAATTAAACAGCAGTGAGCAGTGCCTTTTACACCTTTTTGAAATGGAATAAATGACCACAGAAGTTACAAGCAGTTGAGAAAATAGCACTCTACTCTGCAATTAAAAATGATGGATAAAATGAGAATAGAACTGCAAAGCTGTCATTTTCAGATATTAAAAAGACAAGCATTTTTCTAGGCTAACTGGAAAAATCATTTGCTCATCTACTTAGTCTGCTTAGATGTCAAAAAAAAATCAAAGCTTTGTAGCATTTAACATTTTAATGATTCAGGAGAAATAGCAAACTTACGCCTAATCTTCCTCTCTTTGAACATGATGAGAATTTTTGTCTTTAAACGTGAAGTATGTGGACTTAGACCCTTGGTTTTAAAGAAAAGAAATATTGGAGAAGGTAATAATATAAATATAGAATAATGTGCTACAGTTCTGGTGGAATAAGTCTGGTAACACTTGTTAGTAGTACTAAATTCAGACAAATTTGCTTATTTTCATCTTGTGCTTTCTTCTAGTTTATGAACTTCCTGAACAGTTAGATGTTTGTGAGACAGATATCCAGGCTCCAGGAATGAACCATACAAGGCTCTTCTTAAAAAAAAAAAAAAAAAAAAAGGGCCAGATTCAACTTTCCATTTCCCCATTAAGCCCATGTTAAGCTAAAAGTTGGCGAGACTCAAGGAGAGAAAATTCCCTTGAGGCTGTGACCTTTGCAGTGGACAGTTTTGGGTTTGTTTTTTTTTTGAAAGCAAGGTAATTCCCTAGTTGTACACAAATGATTCCAATATCGGATCACTGCCTTTCTGCAGTTATCCCAGCACAGGACAAACTGTGCAATGTTCTGCAGAACTTACTAAGTGCAAGAAAGGCCACAGACTGCCACACAACACTAAGTTGATTAATGTTCACATCATAAAGCCAGTGTACTGCTACAAAAAGGGATTGTTTAGTCTGGAGAAGAGGAGGCTGAGGGGAGACCTTATTGCTCTCTACAACTACCTGAAAGGAGGGTGCAGGGTTGGTCTCTTCTCCCAAGTAACTAGTGATAGGACGAGAGGAAATGGCCTCAGGTTGCAGCAGGCGAGGTTTAGGTTGGATATCAGGAAACACTTCTTTACTGAAAGAGCGGTCAGGCACTGGACCAGGCTGCCCAGGGCAGTGGTGGAGTCACCATCCCTGGAGGTGTTCAAAGAACATGTAGACATGGCACCCCAGGACATGGTTTAGTAGGCATGGTGGTGTTGGGTTGACGGTTGGACTTGGTGATCTTGGAGGTCTCTTCCATCCTTAAGATTCTATGATTCTGTGATTCTTTCCTAGAGGGATTCTGTGTTGTAATAGCAGCTAACTGTTGCACCGTTCTCTTTGCCCTTCCTGCTCGGTTGTCTTGGACATCATCTCCAAGATGTGTGTTGAACTAGATGCCACTGAATGTGGCCCTGTCACTGTGCACTCCCAAATTCCGGAGATAATGTAAGGATAGTAAAAACTATTGTCCTTATCTAAATAGTTCTTCTTTCTTTTTCCTGTAAAGGAAGCTAAGTAGTATCTGTGTCAGAAGGAAACAAAAAAGCAGGAGCCATTTGTAATCCTGACATTACTGTCTCAAATTGTGAATTATGACTCTACCAGCCATGATACTATCAAACCACATGTAGCCACTGTCACTGCATCAGCATTGCTCTGCAGCAGCATCTTCCTCAGCCAGATTAATTTTATACTGCATTTCAGGCTTCTTTTTTCCCCGAGAGTAAACGTAATGTTTCTACCTGCCCTTTAATCACTTCTCGTTCATACCAATCTGTGTCAAAGAACATTACAACAATAATATATAACTCTAGGGAACGCTGATATTACATAAACTGCAGCATAATACTTAACATATTAAACTCAATTTTTCAATTAAGCTGTTCTCTGTCTGTTTTACTTGGCTTTAAACTAAACAAACCGCCAGTGCCAAATGCAGCAGTTGGAACTGACCACCTACAGCACGAGATTAAGGAAATGAAAAAACGCTGTGTATTTGTTCTGAAGCTGAAACCTCTTTCTCTCCAGCAAAGGAACCTCTTTGGTTATAAACCACACCGCTTTAAATTAAATAAAATGGAAATATAATGAGCCGTGATGGAGTGAAATGTAGTTTATTTAAAACTTTTCAATCACGTAAACTCTAAGGGAGGTCACTCTTCTGCTAATAGAATATTCCAGGCTTCTCTCCAAAGGAAAAGTTTATCTGTAAACCTGGCAACTTTATTATAAACAACAGTACATGTAGTGAAAGGGAGACAAGTTGGTTTCAGTTCATAAGAGGCCCCTTTACTTCTTTCTCTAAATAACATCTTTGTGACGCTGACAGCGTCACATCTTTTGGGGCTCTGTGGAGCAAAATTCTTGGTTTGCCTCTGCAGTCAGACCTCCAGCGGCTTCAGTCCGACCATGCGTGTGGAAGGCAGGAGCCACGTGTTTCAACGTCACCCGGAGTCCGCGCTTTGTCAATATCTCTCTAACTACTGTAGTGTGAAGCAAGAACATAACTTCCTCTGCTTGCCCAGACATGAAAGGTGACCTATGCTGATGATATTATTCTAACTCGCGTGAGCATGCCCAATGAGAAATGAACATCAAGAGAGGCAGGATGGCTCTGCTACCTGTTTCTAACACGCTTATTTCTGAGGCTTGCCAGCTCGCATTATTTCCGATGCTTACCCAGCCACACAAAACAAACAAAAGCTAAGCTGTAGATTAGTTCAGAAGTGATATAGTGATCCTGTCGGTCTTGGAGTCATTATATGTTGTAGAACACTGGAACAGGTTGCCCAGAGAGGTGGTGGATGTCCTATCCCTGGAAACATTCCAGGCCAGGTTGGATGAGGCTCTGAGCAACCTGATCTGGTTGGAGATGTCCCTGCTCCTTGCAGGGGGGTTGGACTGGATGACCTTTAATGGTCCCTTCCAACCCAAACCATTCTGTGATTCTATGATTCTGTGATTATGGTGCTTTCTCAAGTACAGGTACAGTTGGGTGGAGGATGTAATTGTCTAGTTTAAAAGATGTATATAAACCTAAGATCTATTAAATTCAATTTCATTACAGTTTATGTGCTGGAGAATAGCAGTAACACCATGGGTGCTTCTCTGTGAGCTCTCTCCCATCCCCTCCAATTTAAATCCAATATTTAATATATCATTCAGTCCATATTTCAGTGCTGTCCTTTATGTCCACTGAAGGAACACAGCTGAAGGCTCTCCACAGCGTTCAACTCCCATGTAGTGAAAATAATTTCTCTTTTCCCTTTTATTTTAAAGCAGCTTGTCTTGCATACTTTATATTACTACATACTTGTGTGAAATCCAGGAGCCCTGTTTAAGTTACAAGTCAGCTCAGAGAGGAGCTGAAGCACAGGAAAAAGAAAAAACATAGTACATGTTCAGTGCATACTGAGTACTAGGAATCAAGAAGTCACTTAAAAATATATAAAATGCATCTTAGGATATTGGAATTTAATCCAAATTACGACAATTTTGAATAGTAATTTCCAACCCAATTTAAATGTCAGTCGTCGTCTTAGAGGTCCTGCCTTCCCTGTAGTTCATGATGAAGTCGTAGCATATTGGATAGCTGCTGCTAAGCCTGCTCTTTGTTTCCATGCACTAGGTTCCATGTGTGGTAGCTTGGAAGCTGAGGATAATTCAGTGAATCCCGATTAATACATGAGATAACAACAGGACTAAAGGGAGGATTGTAAAAACAGGGAAAAGAAGAGATGCTGTAGTAAAAGGTCCAAAAAGCATGAGCAGATCCTGGTTTGCCATGTCGCTCCTCAAGATAAGCAAGTGAAAAAGCTATGTTGTGTGTTGAGTGACCCTCATGAATGAAAGCATCGAGATTTGTAGCTCATTTCTGAGAGTGAATAGCAACAGACCTTTTAAGAGGTCTCAGGAGGAGGCCACACTACATCATAAGGAGTGATGTCAAGAAAGACAGAGAGAATGATGTTAAAATGAAGAAAAACCAGAAGCCTGAGAACAGGCATCGCTAGAAAGGCCGTGGAGGTGAGTTACGCATTAAGTCTTCTCAAGAGTCAGCCAAGAATTGCTACTCAGCCTATTGTGGAAAGACTTTTTAATACCCTTCCCTATAATGATAGAGAAAATTAAATTCTAGTCATTTTATAGTTAACACATTCCCAAACTGTTAGTTTTATTCACAGAGATGGTTCCTCTCAATATATTTTACTAAGCTCCACTCCAGCAGATTGGTAATTGTGGCTTCGGTCCAACAAAGCATACAGAAAAGTGAACCTGTGAGCAGTTGAATTAATTTTAGTGAAGTATAGATATTTTTAAGGTATTCATATGCTTAACTACTTTGCTGGATTGTGGTTAAGATGAACAACATCTCTATATTACCCTAGCAGGCTGTCCAGCAATGCAATGCCAGCAAAAGTTAATGTGGTTGTTAAGTCATTGGAAATAGGGCATGCACAAGTCTATGAAATGATGTTGTGGAAGTATTTGTCTGAAATTAGTTCTTACTTTTTCAAATTAGCTCATTTTTCTGAATAATAAGGCTGACTCTTCTGTGCAAAAATGCAGAAATTAAATAAAATTGAACAGACTGAGCTATTAATCAAATTAATAGGTGGCACCAAATTGAAACTTAGGAGCAAACCCGAAAGGAAAAAGGCTGTTCAAAGATCAAACATAAAAGTTTATACATTTTATTAATGACAGAAAAATATTATTATTCATGTATTTCATTAGTCCTGAACAATATCCTCCTAATTAAAATTAGTGCCTGCTAGATTTCTTGAACAACATTTTAGCAACAATAAAGAAAACATTTCCCGTAAATATTTTGCTGCACATTAGAAATAATTATCAGTTCATTTACTTAAATACCAGACTTGTGTTACAGTAGTCAATGAGGCTTGTGCTATACAGCAAATTAGATTTCAGAAAGCAAGCATGATCAGAATGCAGGGGCCTGTACTGAAAAATCAGGAAATGGTGCTGAGCTCAGCAGGTAAAATTGTCCCTAAGGGTCTGGGCAGCTTTGAACCACTGTCCTGGACAGGCACCAAGAGGCGGGTGCTACCAGAATGCTGCAGGATCTGGAACTAGTTGAGTTGCCTAACTAGGCTTTGATCCTCAGCCCAGTGAAAGGAACAAGAAGAGAACATGAGGTTCAACCGGGCCAACTGCAGGGTCCTGCATGTGGGTCAGGGCAATCCCAGGCACAAATCCAGGCTGGGTGGAGCATGGATGGAGAGCAGCCCTGAGGAGAAGGACTTGGGAGTGCTGATGGACGAGAAGCTCAGCATGAGCCAGCAATGCGCCCTTGCAGCGCAGAAAGCCAACCGCATCCTGGGCGGCATCAAGAGCAGCGTGGCCAGCAGGTCGAGGGAGGGGATTCTGCCTCTCTACTCTGCCCTGGTGAGACCCCACCTGGAGTACTGTGTCCAGTTCTGGAGCCCCCAACATAAGAAGCACATGGACCAGTTGGAGCAAGTCCAGAGGAGGCCACAAAGATGATGAGAGGGCTGGAGCAGCTCTCCTGTGAGCACAGGCTGAGAGCTGGGGCTGTTCAGCCTGGAGAAGAGGAGGCGCCGGGGAGACCTTAGAGCAGCCTTCCAGTACCTCAAGGGGGCTGCAGGAAAGGTGGGGAGAGACTGTTCAGCAGGGCCTGTTGTAATGGTTTTAAAATAGAGGAAGGTAGATTCAGATTAGATATTAGGAAAACATTTTTTACACTGAGGGTGGTGCACACTGTCCCACGTTTCCCAGAGAGGTGGTGGATGCCCCATCCCTGGAAACATTCCAGGCCAGGTTGGCTGGGGCTCTGAGGAACCTGATCTGGTTGGAGATGTCCCTGCTCCTTGCAGGGGGGTTGGACTGGATGACTTTTAATGGTCCCTTCCAACCCAAACTGTTCTATGATTCTATGTGGTTTTGTTTCCTAGGTTTTGAAGATGTTTTTCTAAGTGTGTCATGAGGACCAGTACTGAGAAAAATAATCTCTCATTCACAAGTGAGTGTTTCTGTTGTTTGTTGATTATCTGTCTGAGCTGATTTCCACGCATAGCGACTGCATAATTTTGCTATTATTGCTGTCATTGGTACATCCAGTGGATTGGATAACCTTTACTGTGTTTTGGGATGTTCTGTTCAAGTTACATAAATATGTTTTTTCCAATTTTATATTAATAGGTGTAACAATATTACAGCTGTTATTTTAAGCAAGAGTAGGACCTTCATCTAGTAAGTACCATGTGGAAACTTAAAGTAAAAGACAATCCTCGCTGCAAAGAGCTTAGTAAGAAATCACGTAACGTAAAATGAGAGAAAGAAGAAGGTGCTTATGTTGTCTCCACTGCACATGGGTGAGGCCAGGACACAGACAGACACAGTCTGTCCATGTGTGTCATGATGGCAGGGTTAGCAATTTAACCTAAGCAGAGCTATAGGTTAAGGATGTGCAAAAATCAAACCAAATTGTTTGTGTCAGCTGCACACATTAAGGGGGAAATTTTCTAAACATGATCTGCAAAACAAAAATTAACCTCAGGTAACTTTAGATAACTAGCCTTTGAGTCGTTTCCCTAAACACCGGTGTCAAATGCCATTTGAGATATGTTAGGGTATCAAGGACATCTGCAAGGGGCTGACAGATACAACACGGCGCGTACAGGAAAGCTAAGCAGCTGGATCAGCAGTGGTGGGGAGACGGGCTGCCCTGCAGCGTCTCAAATGGCTTAGATGTCTCTGTTAGGCAACTAAAACAAACCCTTAACTGAAAAACATCAGGCATGTACATTTATCAGGGTGGCTCTGTAATCAGTAGAGTGAGATCCTGATCTTCGGCAAGATGAACAGCTCTCTGGAGGCACCACTCTTTCTCCACTGACTTTAGAGAGAGCCTTGGCCAACTGTGCTCCTGAAGAATGTTTGGAATTTAGACAGTGATTTTTTTTTGCATATGATTTTTTATATTTTTCACAAAGAGTATCTTGGTCAGCCTTAGGCAAAAAGAGTAGTGGTTTTTATTTTTTTTTTTTATTAGATAGTCTTATATTTACTTATTTTATTATTTCAATTAAAGGATTTATTTAAATAGTTTAAAAATTATAAGCATACATTAAAAAATTGGCAACATTCGTTATGTCTTCATCAGAAGGCAAGTCCAGAGTACACTTTGGAAAAATATTATTCTTAGTAACAAAATGCCAGATTTAGCCTAGAGTACTCAGGATTTGGAACAGGAAACTGAACGTAATGATGTTGAAATACCTTTAAGTGACAAGTACATTCTAATTCATTAAGCAGAAGCCTTTAGAAGAGTTACAGTTGTACTGTAGTGAAATCAGTTGTGGATACTTAGAGCTGTTCAAGGTCGAAACATACGTGATCACTTTTATATAGCAATGATGGCTGGTTTGGGGTGTAGGTTCTCTGCTCTAGTTTTTCGAAATACTTCAGTTTATCTTGTTGTTCAAACCACACATAATTCACATGGGAAGTTTCTCTTCGGAGGTCTGCTTTCTTAATAGGATCCAATTAAAAAGTACACAGTATTTTGCTTCGTATTTTGGTTTTCAGAGTCCTGTGTGGTCCTTGTCCTCAGGCACCCCTCATTCTGATACCAACATTTCAGTGTTGACCTTGAATGAAGGCTTTAAGATGCCTCCCAGCAAGACCTCCCAAGAACCTTCTGCCTACAACTTCCACCAAATTTTACGGCACGGAGGAAACTTTCCAAGTCCATGTCTGTTCCTCATCACTTCAGAAAGTATTTGTCATTTGGTATTCCTGCTTTAAATGTTGCCGTTGTTTGTATTGTCCATCATACCATACATTGACCCAATACTTGATCCCTCCCTAGCGTCTCATCTGCATTTTGAAATTCCCCATCTCCTCTCTTAAACAGGTAAGTGACTTAGGCTTCCCAAAGAATATGTGTTTCTCAATGATCTCTTTCAAGTCTAGACTGATATATTCAGTCTGTTCTGAAATACGTGAATGTGTGAGCATTCAGAATTTATTTTTAAATATTGAAATAATATCTTTTCAGAGGTTTTGGCTCTTTTACCACTCTGGCATCACTAGAAGTGTTTGTTTATTATAAACACTTGTTGACTGTCAGTGAGAGTTTCAATTGTTCAATTTTTTTTTGTGATTCGAATAATAACTTAGATGAATGCAACTTTTTGTGCTGTTTGTAGGTTGACTTTCTCTGTTCAACTCTAAAATATTACATTTCACTTGGAAAAATCCATTCAACCACAATATATCCTGAATTTCTCGAGAATACTCGATACATGAAGAAACTCTACACAACAAAATAAATTAGATTCAGACATGATCACATCTACCAGCAAAGACTTGGCATAATTGCCATCATCTATATCTTCTTGGCTGGGCTGAAAATCAGGAAGGTTAATCAAACACATTTCTCAGGTGATAGCCATACCCACAAGCATTCTCAAGTGCAACCCCAGAAAGGCTCTGTGCTGCCAGCAACTCTTCCTGACAGGTTTTGTTGACAAGTGAACACACGAACACAACTTTCATAGAAGCTATAAACATGCGCAAAAGTTTTGCACTTAAAAGGTGTATAGTAAAAATGTTTAGAGTCTTTCTCCTTTCAGACCATATGCTCTTAAAGTTAAAAGCACACATGTTACATGACAAAATGAACAGGCATCTGGTGGAAAGAGGGACCTTTGGCGTTAATGTGATTGGTTTTTGGATGCCACCCTACTAAACTATGTGGGAGATTCATTGCTAATTTCACTCAGACATGAATTTCTGATTTTAAATGATCTTCTTCTACACCTTTTTAGGCAAGGTCTTTCATGTGCAGCATATTGACAGATAGTCACTTCCTTTAACCTGACTGCTCAGGCCTCAACTGAAGGTCAAAGAAAATTTCTAACAACTGAGGGGAACCATGAGAGGATTAGCTTGTTAAATACATAGCTGAAAATATTAAAGACAGACCCAAAGGAAAACTTCAGATCCAAGACAACATTTTTTCAGTTTGAGATCTCCTAACCACATGCGTTTGCCACTTCAGACATAATAGAGCTGAGAAGCTATAGCTCATTCTGTATCATCTAGGCACATCATGAACTTCTGTGGTCCAAAGCCAACTTCTTTTGTCAGAGAATATGGCAGACTGTGGAGCCAGGTCCCCTTGATTTGTCTTTGCTTTCCTCTGTAATGGTGTTTTTTCCATGTGGAGGAAAGAGCTGAAGAAAGCAACTGCTGTAAAATGTGGGAAGGAGTCAGAGGATTCATGGAATCATAGAATCTTAAGGATAGAAGAGACCTCCAAGATCATCAAGTCCAACCGTCAACCCAACACCACCATACCTACGAAACCATGTCCTGCAGTGCCCCATCTACATGTTCTTTGAACACCCCCAGGGATGGTGACTCCACCACTGCCCTGGGCAGCCTGGTCCAGTGCCTGACCACTCTTTCAGTGAAGAAGTGTTTCCTAACACCCAACCTAAACTTCCCCTGCTGCAACTTGAGGTCATTTCCTCTTGTCCTGTCACAAGTTATCTGGGAGAAGAGACCAACACGTGCCTCCCTACAGCCTCCTTTCAGGGAGTTGTAGAAAGCAATGAGGTCTCCCCTCAGCCTCCACTTCTCAAGACTAAACTATCCCAGTTCCCTCAGCTCCCTTATGCACCTCATAAGACTTGTGCTCCAGACCCCTCACCAGCTTCGTTGCCCTTCTCTGGACGCGCTCCAGCACCTCAATGTCCTTCTTGTACTGAGGGGTCCAAAAGTGCACACGGTATTCGAGGTGCAGCCTCACCAGTGCCAAGTACAGAGGCACAATCACTTCTCTACTCCTGCTGGCCACACTGTTCCTGATAGAAGCTAGGATGCTGTTGACCTTGGCCACCTGGGTACACTGCTGGCTCATGTTCACCTGGCTGTCTACCAGTATCCCCAGGTCCCTTTCCCCCAGGCAGCTTTCCAGTCACTCTTCCCCAAGCCTGTAGTGTTCTCTGGGGTTGTTGTGACCAAAGTGCAGGACCTGGCACTTGGCCTTGTTGAACCTCATACAGTTCACCTCGGCCCATTGGTCCAGCCTGTCCAGATTCCTCTGCAGAACCTTTCTACACTCAGGAAGATCGACACTCCCAATCAGTTTGGTGTTGTCTGCAAACTCACTGAGGGAGCACTCAATCCCGTCATCCAGATCACTGATCCCCTCGGCCTCGCACTACCCCCCCGGCCTGCCACCCCCTCCTCGGCCTCCCATGCCCTCCTCGGCCTCCCACTACCCCCTCCTC
>JAAGAY010137823.1:0-25205 GCA_011801015.1 Ardeotis arabs | reverse complement strand
AAAAGGGAGATATTGGGGAAGACTTCCATTGGAATGTCTGGGACCAGCTGACGGGCTGACCCTCTCTATCCCCCCCACAGGGACGCCTGTTGGGTAAGAGCTCTGTGTTATGCGCCCTTAGATACGAACATCTTGCTAGCTGATAAAGCTTATTATAAATTCTGTGTGTGTGTGTGTATATATTGTTTCAAGTTTGTTTTCACAGTCATTATCTTATCACCACCTGTCTTCGAACCTTTATCCTGTCACAAACATATAATAACATTTGTTTATCTAGAAATATAAGTTTCTGAAAACTTTAATAATTAATATAGGGGATATAAGGGATTTGTCTTAGTGTCGTGGCCTGTGAAGAGTCCCTGAACAGGTTAGACGACCACCCTCCGACCTTGCGGGCTGTCCAGAGGGATTTGTCCCCATGACGCTGTCAGCATCAGCCTGGCCAAATGTCATCAGGCTGGCCAAATGGCAAAGGGTTCGAGGAAACCCCCCTTGTCCCTAAATGGAGTGTGGCAGGCTGGTCGGATATGAGAGTCTCATCTTTCTTGGGAAACTGGCAGGCTGGTCAAATTGAAAAGCGTTCGAGGTAACTCTCCTCTCTGTTCTCTATCGACACAATATTGTGTCTGATCGTGACAATTGTGCTGTTACTTAAGAAACTGGAAGTCTAAACAAAAGAGTGGAAATGCAAATAAATACCTAATTCAGATCTTTACTTATACATGCTACAAATCCTTGTAACACTAACTTAAAACAAAAAAAAAATCAAAGCTAGAGACAGTTCTATTTGTGTTACAGAAACGGAGATAGAAGAGAATTAACTTTCCTTAAGACCGCACATCTGACAAGCTAGTTTCTGTAATTATAAGACATAATCTGATATCAGTGCTCTGGGTTTTTACTTAATAATTTATACTTAATATTGCTCTATTGTTAAAAATATTATTTATCACAAAATCAGTTTGTTGGCCAATCTTTTTCCAGACAGTAAGTCCTAAATTACATCAAACAAATTATATAAGTGTAAATGAGAAGAGAATCTGGCTCTTTGTATGATTTTGTTTTGTTTTTTTGGCTTGCTTCACTACCTTAACCAGTCGGTGATGTATGTTAACACACCTATACATTGCATAATGCGTAAGTAGATCATACACACTAAAAGCCCCTTGGCTATGTCAAAACACAGAAACTGAGGCTTCACTGATGCCCTATCAGCACAGAGCAGTCCTACCGGTGTAATTAGAACCAGTTTTAAATAAATTTATTTAGGTCTGTGTAAACCACTGTGGGTGCAAACCTCCGTGTGTCGCACATAAGTTTATAATTATCTCTTATCTGTTTATCTTCATTCTGTCATTTCCACACGAGGTCTGGTAAAGCAATGACAATAAATGAGGTATTGTGTTGAGGCAGACATTATATACGGAAATATAAATACAGACCTTTGAGACCGTGGTTCTCCTCGGGATACACAACGATTACTTAAAGCAAAAGTGTTCTGTCATCATTCAGTTCCAAATTACCAGCTTTATTTTATGTAAAACACAGAAGTAAGCTTGTGGGCTCCCTGTCTGCACTGTTCCCACTGTCCGTCTCAATTGCTCTCCTTCTCACGCCTACCCTATTTTTCCCCTCTTATTTCTAATTATTTCAAAGTATCCTTTTTTTGTATTATCCCAAAAGCGTTTACTGGATGTGGCTTTCAGGCCATCTCTCCAGCACTTCACTCACTGTTTCCTGTTTTCACTACAGCATCTGCACTACAGATGTAGCTGAGGGGTCCTTTTTATAGTTTGCTGCTGTGAAAGAACAACTCATCACTTAATTATAGGCATGCTTGAAGCTTTTAAAGTTAAATAATGCTTTAAGAAAATGCATGTCTGTAAAATAATTTCAATAAATTAATCTGATGGTATAAAAAGAAAACTTCTGTTTATGTTTCTATCCTATTGCATTGCCCAATTACTCTTTATTAGAAATAGGAATGTCTTGGTAACCAAGTGATCTACTGGCTACACACCAAGTATAATGGATACACCGAGTTTAATGGATTTCTTAGCTGGAGGAGGAGGCTGTTACAACGTGTTCTGTATATAAAATAAGTAATTTACTTTAAATGCTGGCTGCCACAATGCATTTAATGTATCCAATTTATGAATAACTCATTATTTTTATATTGGTCTTCCAAGTCTCTCTATGAACTACATAGAATTTACTGACACATGCTTTATCATCCACTAAGAAAAAGATTAGGGCTTCCTTTTGTACAGCACTCAGGTTTTTTATGGTCTGAGAGTGATTTATTCTTGTGGAATAATATGAACTAGGTGTTTTTCCTGAAAGATTCATGAGATCACTCCCATGTATTGATGTCTTGCCTTTGTGACATTTTTTGTTATGTGCAAGAAGACACATATTTCCTAATACTAACTGCCAAATATCACAGAATCATAGAATGGTTAGAGTTGGAAGGGACCTTTACAGATCAACTACTCCAATCCCCCCTGCAAGGAGTAGGGACATCTCCAAACAGATCAGGTTGCTCAGAGCCCCATCCAACCTGGCCTTGAATGTTTCCAGGGATGGGGCATCCACCACCTCTCTGGGCAACCTGTTCCAGTGCTTCACCACCCTCATTATAATTTTTTTTTCTTATGTCTAGTCTAAATCTACCCTCTTTTAGTTTAATGGACACTACACTATCACTACAGGGCCTGTTTAAATACTATATATATAAAATAAATATATAAAATATATAGACAGAAAGTGCTGCAAAGAACTGCATTTGCCATTATGAGATTGTCTGTTTCTCTTCAAAAGTACAGTCAAGAACAAATAAACTTAATTCTAAAATACATTAAGTACACATGCGGCTGTATTACAGCCTTGATTAACAAAACCATATGCCAACAGTAAAAGACAACAAAACTAATTAACCCTTAGAGTAATTGAAAAGTCTAGATGAAGCAGAAATCTTGATGACTGCAACAGCTGCATATTTCAAACCACGCTTTAATGGACTGTTAAAGCTTTGGGATTCAGCTGACCGCTAGCCCTGCTACATATTGCTATGGAGGAGGGTTCATGGCAATAATTGCGTATGATGCTTCACTGTGGAAAGACAGTTTCACTAATAAGAGTGATTAGTATCTACTTATTTTCTCAAAGATGACCACCATCTATGTCTGGAGTGATGACCAGTTAACTTCAGAAAAAAATGCTGAATTATGGTTAGCAATGATGAGTCCAGCACAAAATATTTGCCTTTCATAAGTACTTTCATCTGGAGTTCTAACTCACCACACAGACAGTGTGTGCATTTTTTTCTCTAGAAAGTTATTTAAATGGTTCTGGTATCTACATACTCGTTCCTTACTTCATGCTAACTGTCCTGGTTGTGGCAGGGATGGAGTTAATTTTCCTCTCAGTAGCTGGTGTCTTTTGGATTTTGTATGTGAAGAATGTTGATAAACACCCTGATGATACCAGTTGTTGTGAATGAGACCGAGGACACTGTCCAGCTTTCCAAGTCTCGTTAATGTGCAGATGCAGAAAGCTGGGAGAAAGACAGACAGAATAATTGACCCAAACTGGCCAAAGAGAGTATTCCACGCCATAAACGTCATGCTGAGTATATAAGTGGGGATTGGCCAGGATTTCCTGGCATCCATCCCTCTCGCTCACTGGCGTCCTTCCCTCTACCTTGCTGGCTCCCTTTTGCTCCTTTGCTTGCTGCTCAGTTTCATTTCCGTGATTGCTGTCACTGGGACATTGAGTGGTGAGAAATCGTACATTGTTCATTTTGTATATTTTAGTATCCTTATATTCTATTATTATTGTAGTTTTCCTTTGCTATTTTAGTAAACTGTTATCATCTCAACCCACAAGTTTTCCTTTCTTCCCAATTTCTCTCCCCTGTCCCACTGGGAGAGGGAGGGTGAGTGAGAAACTGTGTGGTGACTAGGACTAAACCACAACCACTAGCTCTCACTGAAGGGGATCATCTTGTAAAAAATAAATTAACTTTTCACCCTGGCCTCTACACTATAACTTGAACAAAAGTCTAAGTAGTGTCTAATGCTGAATGCAGCATCATGTATATAATTGATGTGAGCTATACTAACGATGTTTTGTCCATTAAAAAATATTAAATAAGGAGGAGGTTTGCAACAGAAACCAAATAATTACAGAAGAAAAGCATAAATTTAGTAAAAATGCCAGACAACAGGGCAATAATTTTGACAATAAATTAGCTTCCTTCCAGCAATTTCAGGTGTTGTAGCTGTAATTCTTAGTTCTTAATTAAATACCTTAAAAGCATGAGATATATAGATAGGACTACGATGTTTCAAGTTATTTAAATATCAAAAATAAAGAGGTAAGTATTTTATGCCTAAATTGAAGCAGATGCATGTACCAAGACATTTCAAGTAAAATAATATTTAAGCATTTCATATAATTTTAAAAATCTCACTGTAGTATTTAAGCCAGAAGCCTATGCACCATAGGCTCGCTCTGCAGCTACCAGAGCTAGAAAGGTACTTCCTCAGAGCAATTTTACAACAGCTAAGATATTAATTGCCATGCAGAGACAACAATTTCTTCCTCTTGACTACAGAGGGACCTTGAACAACTATGCTCCTTGCTGATGTATTTTTGCTAAGTGACCAAAGACAGGTGGAATAAATCTGGCCACTAAAAGTCTGCCATAAAAACCAGGTTCCACTGAAATCCACAGAAAAACTAAGATTAAGGCAAAAAAAGCTGTGCTTTTTAGGAGCAGACCACCCACAAATCTCTGAGTCAATAAGACTGACAAGTGCTTAGGACTGCGGAGATGATGGATTTAGGAATCTGGCTTTATCCACCTTGACTTGCTTAGTTTTGAATACATTTAATGAATGCAAATATACTTAACGCTTCCATGCCGTGGCAATTTTGTGCATCCAGAGCGAACACCACAGTGAGTATCAGATACTGCAAAACGATACTTACAGTACCGAGGCTGAATTTGATGAAAGCACCTGGTGCAACACCTAGCAACTCTGCCTGCAAGCAGAAAAATAATAATCTACAATGCTTTCATTCTACTGAGAAATTAAGTCAGGAATGGTATATTACTGTGAATACCCTGCTTCAATTACTTGGTAGTACTCACAGAAACAGGCTCTTGATCAGGTTTAGGTCCTTTACTAGAGAAACTAGAAAACATGCAAAACAGTGAGGTTTCTAGCAAACAGACAAAGCTGCTTAAAGAATACACCATCGACAGTCTCCCAGGAATAAGCAAAGGAAGTAAACTTGGCCTATAAATATTTTTATAATTATCAAACAGCTTTCAAGTGGCTTTTAAGAAATGAGTTCCAGTCCAACATAATTACTTCTAAAAGACAGCTGCCTTCTGTGTGCTTAATCTCTTCCTTTCTTCACTTCTGTTTTGTTTGTCTTTACTTTGATGTTCAGCTTTGTTTTCCCTGGGATCATAGTTCCAGCTTTTTCCAGCCTCACAGTGCATCCATAACTGTGGGACCCAGAAAAGACTGGGGGCAATCAAAAATACTGTTTGATTTATATTCCTGTAATGAGCCTTGTTTTACAACACCATGCCACAAACAGAAAACAGGGAGACAAGCTGCTGGTAGAACGTAAGTATCTGCCTTTGCACCGTGCTGTGTTAACTTGTACAGCCCTTACCTCCTGAGAGTCAGCACACTGCACCAGAAGGGGAGGATCCGTTCCTCTGAAATGTGTAAGTTCTTCCTTGTATTGAAATATATGCACATCCTGCAGAGAAGTGCAAACACACCAAAAAAGTAATAATCTTTGCATTTTGCAGTTGTGGAAAAAAGCTGCAAACAGATTTTTCCCATGTCCAACCTTACAGAATTTAAGAAGTCTTTGAAATGGTCTAATAAATTGCATTCCTGTAAGATAAATTGAACACATTGTTAGAAGAAATAGTTTACTTTTACATTAGAATAAGCTAATAGTGAAAGAGCTTTCAGAGAGAAATACATATTGGTATAAGCACAGTCCCACACTCATTACTTAGAAAGGATGTTGCAACAGAGCATCTAGATCCCTCACTTTATTTGTCCTGAAAAAAATCACTGAGTAAAACTCAGCTCTTCTTCTCCAGCTTAGATTTACATAGCTACTCCTAAAAAGTTTTAATCCTACCCAAAATCCTTTTTATTTTTTTTTTAATAAAATCAGGTCATCATATCCAGATCCTTCCTTGAATTATTTTCTAGCTATCAGTCACTACTCATGGCTGTTACCATAGAATCATAGAATCATAGGATGGTTAAAGTTGGAAGAGACCTTCAAAGGTCATCTAGTCCAATCTCCCTGCAGGGAGCAGGGACATCTCCAACCAGATCAGGTTGCTCGGAGCCTCATCCAACCTGGCCTTGAATGTTTCCAGGGATGGGGCATCCACCACCTCTCTGGGTGACCTGTTCCAGTGTTCTACCACCCTCAGAGTAAAAAAATTTTTCCTAATATCTAATGTAAATCTACTTCCCTCTATTTTCCAACCATTACCCCTAGTCCTGTCACAACAGAGCCATCTTTCCTGTCGGCCCCCTTGAGGTACTGGAAGACCGCTATCAGGTCTCCCCGGAGCCTCCTCTTCTCCAGGCTGAACAGCCCCAACTCTCTCAGCCTGTTCTCATAGGAGAGCTGCTCCAGCCCTCTGATCATCTTCATGGCCCTCCTCTGGACCCTCTCCAGCTGGTCCATGTCTTTGTGCTGGGGGCTGTTGAAGAACACTCCTCTCCAGCAATACAGTGCTGTCCTCCCGAGGAGGCCTATCCCTCTGTACCTGAAGTCCCCAAAATGGTCCTTCACCACACCCTA
Source organism: Ardeotis arabs (assembly GCA_011801015.1). Classification (NCBI taxonomy): domain Eukaryota; kingdom Metazoa; phylum Chordata; class Aves; order Otidiformes; family Otididae; genus Ardeotis; species Ardeotis arabs. The sequence goes on along the minus strand of JAAGAY010137823.1, from coordinate 18,344 downwards.
TGGACTATGGTAAAAAGGAGCGTATGTAACACCATAAAGTCCCCTGATCCATGGGTTGGTTTGTGTCTACTGGTAGCAGAGCAGGGATGTTCTGAAACACTGCGGTACAGCATGTTAGGGTAAACTGACCTGAGCTTCCAGATTATTTTCTTCTCCTCCTTGATGCTTGTCAGTGAGTTCTTAGCAATGGATATAATGCCAAAAAACAATGGCATTTTGACATTCTGTATGGACCTTGAGATCTGCCATGGAACTCATATAGCGAAGGCAGATTAAAAACTGACGTCAAACTCAAAAACTCTAAGTTCCAGACAGTTTCAATAGGACATATGCTGTGTCTACTCTGTCTCGTAATGACCAATAATCCAAAGACAACAAGGTGAGACTGACACTGCAGGCAGACGATGCAGCTTTCTAAGTAATGACAGAGGATACATGTGTAATTGATGCAATACACTCATCTGGTAACTTGGGCAAGTAAACTTGTAGGACAGGTCCTTACTTATGGAAGAACGACCTCTGTAAGTACATGACCGATATAAACAGAAGTGCGCGGAAGGAAACAAGCGGGGATGACAGAAGGCAAAGTGGGAGGGAGCAGGTCTGTGAGCTGCCTCTGACCAGGGCTGATCCAGAAAACAGACTTCGGTATCATGAGACAGCAGAAAGGAGATGAGAGGTGGACCAGAGGCTGAATAGGATAGCAGTGGGAGTTGGGAATAATTCTGTGATCATCCCTAAGGCTGGGATACATGGGATTTCTTATCCAATGTTAATTCAATTCTGTATATAATGACATGGTCTTTAGTTACATATTACAGATATTTTTTTTATAATTTCCACACGAACCCCTTGTTATCTATAAATGCACCACATACCTTTGTTGTTCTAATGCCTCCTGTGCTTGTAACTGTTAGGAGGTGAGACAAGGTGAGATAACAGACCTAATTTTTAAAGGTCATTCATAACTGCAAGCAGATCATTCCCACGGTCACTCACCATGACTACGTGTAAAATTAAACCAGTTTGGCTGTGCACGTTTAAAAGCGTCTTTGCAAACCACCCCTATGAACCTTTTTTCAGAGATCAAGCTGGCATTAAAGAATCCTCCAGGTAAAAACCAGGGAGAATAACAGGGCTAACGGAAAGCAAAATCCTATCACACATTTTCACCACATCTGACTTGGGATAGAGCTGGACACAGTGCTGTTCCTGCCTGTAGCCACGTTTGGTGACCGAGGCTTGTATCACACAAACTAATCAGAGCAGGAGTGCATCTTTTCCAAAAAGCTGCAGAAAGGATTCAAATCGACAGAAAGGTTTGCAGAATAAAATTTTTATTTCTTGAAAAGATAAACGGGATACACATTTCTTAGTACAGGGAGGAAAAGAACTACTTAAGATAAATAAAAATTATTGCTAATAAAGCTCTGAAGCAAGAACAAAACCCACTTAAACTGAAGGTAAATGATAGTTCCTGGAAGACTTAAGCACTAGATTGGGAAAAGTATCTAGTAATGAACAAATCTGCATTATCAGTGGCACAAAAAGCATGCGCTAAAGGGACTTCTAAATGTCTAAATACTATGAATCTGATCCTCATAAAATAAAACTTGCCCTCTATAACCTCTGGAGCAACACAAAAAATACATCCTCTGGTTAAAAGAAAAAGCTATCAATGTTTCTGCTTCAGCAAGATTAATCACAGGCAGTGATTAAATTACTAATGATCTTTTCTCTTTTTGATGCATAAACTCGATTTCCGTTATTGCTAATGAGGTTACACATTTTCAGCGAGCAGAGAACAGCCCTGTCAGTGATGATACCTACGTAAACCTCATGTTCAGAGGTGGAAAAAGAGAACAAGGTTTTGTGTGAGGAAAGACAGAAGACTTTCTACTATCTGTAAACATCTCTGTAACAAAAGGTCAGAAATTTAAATGCAGAAAATTATGCAAAGTGCTAATGAGATGGCGTGCATGCTGAGTCAGTATTTCTTGTTCCTAATGACCCATGCTTAAGACCTCCTGGCTAAAGACATTGCCTGTCACCATCCATCTGAGTATCCAGCTTTGGGCAGTACTTCCAGCCAACAAATTTATTTTACTTTCATACTCAGTTTTCTTCTTTCTTTGTTAAAATGTGATCAGAACTCTACCACATACAAAAATAAAACCAGTTCATCTGTAAAACTGCTTACTTTCCAAAATGTACTGATTTAAGCCCTAAGGGGAAAACGAATTATTAAAGAACCACAGTTCCCACCTCTCATTTTTGTCTGTAATTTTGAGCATACAAAAGGGGATACTTTTTAAAATGCTTGTACTGTGTTAAAAGCTCAAAATTTACTGAAAAATCCCAGGGTTGTCTATTCACTCAGCCTTGTTTATCAAACATAGTACTTCTTCCAAAAATCTTAACCACTTTCATGCAGACCACAGAAAGCTATCCCAACGCCTGAACGGTGAAACAAGCTCCATTTTACCTTGCTGGATTCATTTATCTTTCCAAGGTGCTTATTTCCCCCCTCAGTCTGACGGACAGGTGTTTCCCCTAGCTGAAATTCATGTCGCAACATGATAAACTGTGCTTCCTGCCAGCCGGGTCTGCTGGGGGCTGCGGAGGCCTCTGCCTACCTCAGGCGCCTTGGCTCCAAATTTAAGGTCAGGCTTGTGGTAAGGAAGCACCAGTGAGAGCAGTGTCCCACGGAGCAGTATGCAGGGAGTGAGAGGAGAAACCTGCCTTTTAACTTGAGGAGCAAGACAGGAGGAGAGAGTGACAGACCGTGAGCTGGCAGTCCCACAGCTCGGGGCAGGGAAGGGTGTAATGGCTGCTGGAGCAGGTGGCTCCCGGTGGGGAGATGCAGGTGTTTGCGGAGTGGGCAGTGTCCTGTGGTGACACGGATCGTTGGAGTTGATGGGAAGAGCTCAGCCCTGCCACGTTGCAGCAATCCAAGATCAAGGGCACGGCAGTAGAGATGCAAGAAGTTTCTTCACCAAAAAGAGCTACAAGGGCGTAAAGACAACTGTTTCAGAAAGCAAATCACTGTGAAGTGCAACTGCTGTGTGTTTATAGCCCTTGAAAAGACAGACTACAAAGAAACGTGTGTGCTGCTGAACACTGCTGGGTACAATGAGGGGCAAACCAGACAGTTCCTCTCCCTTACAAGTTTTTAAGTATGTACAAAAGTGAGATGAGAGTATTTAGGGCTTTTGATTACTCTGTTGGCTTCTGTCAACAGAAGCAGCAAAAAGGTGTTGGGGGTTTTTTAAATGTTTGTTTAGTATGATACTTCTATTACTGAATAGTTTAGGCATTTAAACTATTATTGAATCATGGACATTCAGGAAGGAGAACATTGGTGAGTAGCCTCCCTGTCAGAGAGAGCATCTCATTTCTTAAAGAATAATCTAAAAAGAAGGAAATAATACCCACTGTCAGCAAGGTCAGTTTTGTCAATGGTTTCAATGACAGTTGAAGACACGCAATTGAATCACTCTCTCCCATTTTAAATGGATATGTATGTCCCTTTGTATTTTTATGCAATGTCCATCACTTTCGTAAGTGGAATCTCTGTTTCTTAAATCACAGATTACTAGATAAAATAATAAATCCCTTTATTTCTGGATAACTAAAATTGTGATCAATTAGATATTGTAGCAGCATGTGTACTACTTTGACTTTCTTTGTCAATAATGTGAAGACCTGATAGATACTTTCCTAGTCACACTGTAGATCCAGTCCCAGGTAATGGGAACTTTTTAATTAATCAGAGAAAGAAGATACTACATTTCATTTTGATTTATTAATCCTTCTTATTATGCAGCATATTATCCTGTATTATTTATTTTATCGAGTGCAAAAAAATAACTAATTTTTACAACATAAATATTTTAAATACGGTTAATGCTGCTAGGTAAGCTAGATAGATGTCATAGTTTAGCCCCGCACAGGACCAAGCAACGCAGTCTCTCGCTCACTCCCCCCATCCGCCAAGGGGACAGGGGAGAGATAATATAACAAAAAGGCTGGAGGTTTGAGATAAGGACAGGGAGACATCATTTAAGTTATCATTACAGGCAAAACAGACTCGATTTTGGGGAAAACTATTTACTTATTATTATTAATAAAACCAAAGCAAGATAATGAGGAAGAGAACAAAAACAACTTCCCTCCACCCCTCCCTCTTCCCAGGCTTAACTTCATGTAAATTATCTCTACCTCCTTCCCTCTCCAAGCAGCATGGGGTGTAATAGGGGATTGGGGTTGTGGTCAGTTCATGACTTGTCGCTTTCCACTGTTCCCTCCTCCTCAGGGGAAGAACTCCTCACGTTCCTCCCCTGCTCCAGCATGGGGTCCCTCCCATGGGCTACAGTCCTTCGTGAACTGCTCCAGCATGAGTTGTTTTTCCATGGGGTGCAGTCCCTCCAGAACGGCTGCCCCAGCGGGCCCTCCATGGGCCACAGCCTCCTTCAGGCCTCCACCTGCCCTGGCGTGGGGTCCTCTACAGGCTGTGAGTGGATCTCTGCTCCTCCATGGGCATCCACGGGCTGCAGGTGGGTCTCTGCTCCTCCACGGGCATCCATGGGCTGCAGGGGGACAACCTGCTCCACCATGGTCGTCACCACAGGCTGCAGGGGAATTCTGGCCAGGAGCCGCATTACTCCTCCCCCTCCTTCTTCACTGACCTTGGCATCTGCAGCCGTTCCTCTCACAAGAAATTCTTCACAACCGGCAGGCAGACGCCTCTCAGGATCTCTTCACATCTTCTCTCCACTTCTTGCAGCCGGGCCAGGCCGAGTCGGGCCCAGTCGGCTGCCCGGCGGGAGGCCAGAGGGTGAGGCCTGCAAGGCCCACAAGGCTCGCGCCTCCCCCTCTCTGCCCCACTTCTGCTTCTTCACCACTTCTTTTTCTGTTTTTCCCCTTCTTAAATACATTATCACAGAGGCATTATCACTGAACATTCTGCTACCAACTGGCTCGGCCCTGGCCAGCAGTGGGTCTGCCCTAGGCCTGGTCAAGTCCACTGGACAAAGGGGAGCAACTTCTAGCAGCTTCTTGCAGAAGCTGCCGCTGTAGCCCCCACACTAAACAAAACCAATAACATTCACACAGATAAAAGAGAAGGAAAGAATGTTTGTACTGATTAATCCAGGAGGTACTGTTTCACCAAAACTTTTACCTTGTACGTAACAATGAGATTCAAAATCCTTGAATGAATAAGAGTACATAAAGCACCAGAAGAAACCCACCCTAGATTTACTGATGACGTTGCAACTGGTTTCAAAGACAAAGACTGTGAAACAGCGATCAAAAAGCTGTAAGTAATATGAATTCTGTTTGAAAATATCTCCAACTGTGCTAACTCACAAGATAGCTTTTAAAAGGTGCTCTGGCCAGTTTTAAGAGCCAGATCTTGCCAGAGGCCTTCATCCTCATCAGTATTCCAAATTAAAAATTATTACAGAAAGTAATCACATGTAATTTCATATTAAATTAAAATGCCAACCTAAATCCAGACAAGTATTAGTTTGACAATATAGGAAGAATACAAATGTGTGTACATTATTATACAAATATATAGCTATGAAGATAAATACATGACATTGTTCATTGGAAGAACGGAGAGGACCCTGTAATAATTTCCCCCTCTACTCTGCCCTGGTGAGACCCCACCTGGAGTACTGTGTCCAGTTCTGGAGCCCCCAACATAAGAAGGACATGGACCAGATGGAGAAGGTCCAGAGGAGGGCCACAAAGATGATAAGAGGGATGGAGCACCTCTCCTATGAAGAAAGGCTGAGAGAGTTGGGGCTGTTCAGCCTGGAGAAGAGGAGGCTCCGGGGAGACCTGATAGCGGTCTTCCAGTACCTCAAGGGGGCCTACAAGAAAGACGGGGAGAGACTGTTCAGTAGGGCCTGTTGTGACAGGACTAGGGGTAATGGTTTTAAAATAGAGGGGGGTAGATTTAGATTGGACATTAGGAAAAAATTTTTCACGATGAGAGTTGTAGATCACTGGAACAGGTTGCCCAGAGAGGTGGTGGATGCCCCATCCCTGGAAACATTCAAGGCCAGTCTGGATGGGGCTCTGAGCGACCTGATCTAGTGGGGGATGTCCCTGCTCCTTGCAGGGGGGTTGGACTAGATGACCTTTGAAGGTCCCTTCCAACCCTAACCATTCTATGATTCTATGATTTATAGGTTTTGGTTCAATCCAATATACAATTTCTTGTGTGAAAGAGAGCCTTAGCTTAGTTCTTTCTATCTTCTTTTTCAGGCAACCCAGTTTAAGTCTTTGGGCACTATCAGAATATATTTATTTAATCAGAAAATACTTATTTCCTATGAAATTGCCGAGTTACAGAAAAGGGCTTTTAACCATTTATTAACTTGGGCCAATGTAGCATAGTGATCCAGTTAAAAAGTAAAAAATTAATAAAATTGTTATTAACACAGTTTTGCAGTAAAAGCCAAAACATTTAAAGTAAGAAGCTCCATAAAATGTCTGAATTTATTCACTTACTTATTAAATTGGGTAACTTAAGTGACTGGTATCATTATACATTTATCTTTTTCTATACAACTGAAAATTCCTTAGGAACAGACCATTTTGTTCTCAGAAACATGTAGGAGACTACAATCTGAGATGATGTAATTTTCAAAGGCCAGGTTTTTTTAGTTCAGTGAGAGCTGATGTTGCTCCTGCTGCCCTGAAAATTACATAGTTTATCAATCAGCCACATTCATTAGGCTCTTCAAATCTGGGCATAGATTGTTGAAATTGTACTTGATGGTGTAACAAGAAACAAACCTAACTGGCAAGCAATAAATTTTTCTTCTCCATAACTTTGTGAGTTCTGCATATAATTTCTTACTTGCTTAAGGTTTTTGGCTAGTCTTGACAAGTGATGGAGTGATAAAAGGGAATTGGTTTAGGGAACAGCTTGTCAAGGTATTATGTCCCTAGAAATAGGAAACTGCTTAGCCACTCTTAGAAGATGTCCTGTGTCTCAAAGCCAAAGATATTCAAGCTAATTTTTTAATTTGCCTATGAACAGTAGATCATTTTCCCTCACTTATTTTTTTTTCATTGGATCAGGTAACCTTGTAGACCTTATTTTTTATTACAAATATGAATGCATTCAGCAAAAATCCTATGCCATTTACTCTAACAGGACCAGAATTTGACCTTTCTATGTGAATATCATTTGTATTCCCCATCAGAATTGATTTTGTAATGGTTTCCTTAACAAGATAACCCATCAAGGAACTGATGACAACTGCACTTAGCAACCTACTTAACAGATCCAGTTTGACAACTATTACACATTAGTGAACGTCATCAAAGCAGGGTGTAACTTAATATTAAAATAATATAGCAAACAGATTTGATAGGGGATCATAGTTGCTTGAGAAGGTTAAAGGTGATAACTTAAGAGCAGAAGAACTGTTTGACTTTGGAATAATACTATCTTGTGACTAGAATGGAGAAAACGCCTACTGCTTATGAGGGTAGTTCAATCATCAGATTCAAGTAAATGCTTGGATTTGTTGCTAATGGTATTTAGAGCTGTGTGTTAATGAAGGATTTCCCCAAGATTTCATTTCATTTGGTTCATGAACAGGCATATGATGGTAACTGTCCCTAGAGGAGACCTCATTCAAATTGGCATCTTCCAGGCCACAGATTGGCTGTTTTGAGTTGATCAGTTCAAGTTTTACAGGGAAAAGCCAATCTTCCCATGTCTCTGTTCATTTTGAAATAAATGGAATTGCTAGTGTGTGTTTCTGTGACTGGAATGGAACTGTGATGAGTGAACTAGATTATCTTGCAAAAGAGTAAATAGCAATAGCTATGGTCTTAATTCCAGTGAACTGGAACTATTTACTGTCTGCCCTGGCGTGGGGTCCTCCACAGGCTGCATGTGGATCTCTGCTTCTCCATGGGCGTCCTCCACAGGCTGCAGGTGGATCTCTGCTTCTCCATGGGCCTCCATGGGCTGCAGGGAGACAGCCTGCTTCACCATGGGCTGCACCACAGGCTGCAGGGGAATTCTGACCAGGAGCTGCATTACTCCTCCCCCTCCTTCGTCACTGACCTTGGCGTCGGCAGCCATTCCTCTCACAAGAAATTCTTCACAATCGGCTCAGGCAGACACCTCCCAGGTTCTCTTCACATCTCATCTCCTCTCCACTTCTTGCAGCCGGGCTGGGCCCAGTAGGGCCCAGTTGGCCGCCCGGCGGGAGGCCAGAGGGTGAGGCCTGCAAGGCCCACAAGGCTCATGCCTCCCCCTCTCTGCTTTTGCTTCTGCTTCTTCTCTCTCTTTTTTTTTTATTTTTCCCCTTCTTAAATACATTATCACAGAGGCTTTATCACTGTCACCAATTGGCTTGGCCCTGGCCAGCGGCAGGCCTTCCCTAGGCCTGGCCAGCTCCGCTGGACAAAGGGGAATGCTGGAATTGGTCAGCAAGGGGTAGTCCACATTAAAGTAGCTTTGTTTGTAGAGCAGAGGAAAGCAGAATTTCTTGGCAGACATGCAGCTTCTATCAGCAACACAAATTTCCTGATATTTTTTAAATAGCTCACCTTACCAAACAGCATAAACAAACTATCTTAAGGACATCTTCCAGAATGAGGTGAATCTCCATATAGGATTTTGTTTGGGTGGTTATGTCAGAGATATGATGTTTTCTTGATTCTTCAGGATCTTATATTTTAGCAGATAAAATCTTATTGTGTAACCCTGACTCTTGATTTCACTGTTAGGAATTATCTAATCTTAGAGTTCAGTATCAGTGTATAGTAATACAGTACAGACTATTCCTGAAGTATCCCTTTAAACTTATTTTGCTTATGAAGTTCTCTTCATGCTTTGCCTTCACTACAAAGAATGTACCAAAGTAACTGTAACAGCCATCTTTCTTTAAAAACAGTAACAACTTTTACCAGCAGAGTGATTTTTGGTTTGGTTTGGGATATTATGGTTTGTATTTTTAAAAAGTCATTAAATGAAATGAACAGTACTGACAAAATTGCCTTCTTCCTGAGGTAACAGCTGATGGTTTTGAGCATAGGAGCATCATCACTTGGAAGCAAATCTGATTTTTACTCTTAACCATTTTCACTCTGTCAGGAGATTTACATGTTAAAATTAATAAAATACTCAAATATCTTTCTGTTGCAACAGTGAAAAATTTGGTGAGAGTAACATGCAAAATGAAATCAGGTATCAGACCTGCAGGATGATAACGTAGTTCAACCATTTTGGTTTATCCTGGCTATCAGTCATAAGGTGACATATCTCTACAGTTGGAGTGGTATAACAGCTTGGCTAGACATTTTGGGAGAAAGAGTAGGTGGAAGTGTGGTTACTGTTGACCCAAAGGTAAGAACCAACATCTGCTAATGCTAAACAACCTCCTTGAGCTACAGTGGAAGCTATGGTGGAAATTATGGTCTCACAAGTATAGCTTGAATTGATCGGCTTTACACAGGTTCCGTCCAGAGTAATGTATTCCATGGTTTTGCAGCAGGAAGGTAATCATGTGAAGCTCTGTCCTGTTTCAGGTATGCCCTTCTAGTATTCTGCTGAGCTGTCCTGAGTACATTGCAAATCTGTGGTACAGCTGGATAAACAGATAAATACTGACAGATTTTTTTTTTAGTGTGTTCTCCATGGAATGGGAATATATCATGCGCATTCACCAGCAGCCTACAGAGTATGCTGGCATTTCAGTATATGTATAACTTATAAAGTACATTAATATTCCCACCAACTGCTTCAAATTAATTACTTTGATGGTTCATAACCATACTCAAAATATTTTGTAATTGTCTCATACATGTAAAGTGGATATTCAGCTTCTTGAAAGAGCAGGTCTTGCACTTTCAATCAGTACAAGCATGTAATGCTAAATCAATGTATCCTGTTTCTGTCAGTTCCTCTGTGTACCGCACAACTATGGGAGATGGTGATAATATATAGTAATAATATATAATATTAATATATAATTTTATAGCCTTCTAAGCCAATATTAAAATATCTGCAAAACTTAGTCAATATTATCAAGGAAGACATAAACATGAATACTGTCAAAAGTGTCAACACAGAAAGGCTGCACTGCCTCTTGGAGACACTCAAGAGCTGGATGTTTTTATTCTCCTGCTATGTGACTAGATAAATGCTTGTTGTATGACTGAAATCTAGTTCATAGAATAATGAACATCTGGAGGTCATGTAGGCCAAGCTTCATCTCCTTGGGGATATCAGTGTGAAGTTTTTCCCTTATCTAATTGGAATTTCCCATGTTGCAGCTTGTGTCTGTTTGTAGGCCTTCTGCTGTGTACCTCCGAGAAGTCTGGCTTCATCTTTTCTACACCCTCCCTTTAGAGTTCAGCAAGGTGCTCTTTCCCTTGCCTTCTCTTTTTAAGGCTGACCTAACCCTGCTCACTGCTTCTCCTCGTACTTCATGTGCCCCAACCACTTTATCACCTTGGTGGTCCTTGGCTGGATCTGCTCTGCTATGTCAATGTATTTCTTGTATAGGGGACTCCAAAACTTCATACAGTACTCCAGTTGCAGTCTCACAACGGACAAACAGAAGAGAAGAAACATCTCCCTTGACCTGCTGGCCACATTTTTGCTAATACACCTCTTGCTTATCACCACTCACATGAAGGGATTCGATTGAAGTATGTGCTACAGATGTCTCAAATATCTTCAAACAGACATGAAAAATAATCATTTTTCCCATATTCTTACAGCAAAATACAAAATTAGTGCCATAACTCTCTACAGCATGTAATTTCTTACATTGTTAACAACTCAAAACAAAAGCCAAGCATTAGTACTCGTATAGCCTCATTAAAACGCTGTAAAAATATTCACAGACGAGAAGATTCTAGTGCTTAAATCCTGTGAATTTAAACAATAATATATTTATATAAAAATCTTGCACTTCATCACTGCCCTTAGAGACCACTTTTGAAAAACTGAAGTGGTAAAGGAGCTGATGATATCCTAGGTTTATGAAATGCTTCTTTTCCTTATTATCATTTCTTTGCAAGCTTCTCAAACGTGCTCAAACAGGTGATGTATGTTTTTCCTGTCAGCTCTCCTCCCTAACTAAATAATTTACTTTCTAATGTAATAAATGTCGGGCGTGTACTTCCCAGGAAGGATGCTTGAATCTAACATTCCATCAGGGAGGCTTTGATTATAGGTTTTATTAATTACAATTGTACAAGGCAGACCTGGCACAATACTGTCATGAAACTAGTATATTCATTTTCTTGAGGTAAATCTCAAAAAATACAGTCTAAAAATGTACTGAATTTATATCTCCTTTATGTTCAACAGATCATGCCTAACCAGTTCTCATTTCAAGATGAAATTGAGGTTGGGTGAGTATTTCCAAATGTAGGTGCCTAAATATATTAGGACATACATATGACATAACATAAAAGGACTAATTTTCTGGAGTGCTCACCGGATGAAGCTACTGTTAAGGTTAAAGGGATCTGAAAATAAGACACCTTAAGTAAAGACTCTGCATGACCAACATTTTTGCAAGTCAGACCACTTCTGTGTAGATTCCTATGTTTGAAAATACTGTCCCTGGATTTCAGGACATACTATTTCAAACAAACCTACCAGTCTCTGTCATCAGTGAGAAGTTCTACAGTGTGTTAAAAATTACTGCCATTGATGAAAACAGGACAGATTTTACTCTCCATATTAAATCCTATGTTGTGCATTAAAAGCTGAAATTACTGGAGCAAAATTCAGTACTGTGTTATGGTAACTATTTCTTAAAATTACCAGCAACTGCCAGGTGTACAAGAGATTTACTTGGCTGCTGTTCAAGAACTACCATAGAGTAATAGAAACGAGTGTATGTATGTCGCTTAAAAATACTGCAATGTACGTATTACACTTTACTTGTCTGAACAGGTTTTACTGAATAGTTAGCAATTCCTGTAACATATCAGGCCAATAAGTATCATCCTGTCATCAAATCAAAACAGATCTGACATCTTTTCTGGCCTGGGGGGGCAATTGCTACGACTGCTCTTCATTACAGTTTACATTGCATATAGTACCACCAATGGAAAGAAGAGAGGCTTTGCCTTGTTTTATCTTTGGAAGATCGGTAGTTATAAACTGAACAAGATTTTCTCAAATGACTACGCACTTTTAATCAAAGTTCTACGATGTCTCTACTGTTTTTTAATTTTGGCAGGAAGATGAATGTATTCATATTTTCCAGGATATTTCTTGCCTTTAAGCTATAAAAGCACCTTTAAGGCACTCTGTGACAAACTAGTCTTTGCTTTGAAGGGGTGCTTATTAAAAAAGCAAGGAGGGGCTCTTTTTTTTTGTCAGAGAAGAATTTAGAATACTTTTTTTCCCCTTTTTACAAGGGAAGAAAGGAGTGATGAAATACTCACATTTATTTAAATTCCTAACCATTAAATTTTATCTGATTCTTCTTCCAGTTTGAAATACTTCTGCTTCAGCCCAGGAAAGTTTTCCTACACAGATATTTCCAAAGAACCCTAAAGGATGTGTCATGACTCCCCCCTGTTCCCTCCCAGTTTTTTTAAATATAAACAGATAATTTTTTGACTTTCCATTTGTAATGTATGTGTGAAAGGTGGAAAACTTTGTTGCTTCAACCATGTGGTATGCTTAATTGCCTTTGCTGAGCAAAGCACTTCCATAAATACTGGTGAATATAAAATGCACATGGTATAATGGATAATATCACAAAATAAGATCATATCATATAGTAAAAATGACTGTACACACAGAAGGAAGGAGGAAGACATACTCAGTTTTAAGTGTCTGCTTCAGCAATGGAACCTTCTTCCTGAATTGTGCTGTAGTAAATTTTATGTCAGATGAGCTGAACATATCCTGAATTTCTACGACTGATTTTCATGCTGAATAAAAATAAAACCACTATATATATTAGTGTTAGAACCAGGACAAAGAGGATGATGGGTAGAGCAACATGTTCCAGGTTTTTTCTTAACTGGCATAATGTAATAAATGACTGATGGACAGTTGCATTAACCTCTTTAGAAACCTGAAGTTCTTTCCATATTTAGCATACTGGAAAATCTAGTCTTTCTTCCTGTTCTAGTGCAGAAATTTTGGTTTATGTATTTTATGAGAGTAACTTGCAGTGTAGAACCAAGAATGAAGCCTGCATGAGGTGTAGAGCACTAAACTTTGGTCACCTAAGCAATTAGACAAGTCCACTATCTTAAGGCATTTCCATTCCTTGTTGTGTAGGGAGAATTTGGTATCCACGGAAGACATTATCTGAGTGTAGCTCAGTAGGAAGCTGCTCAAGCAGGCTACATTAGCCAAGATGAAAATGCAGAGGATAGGAACAGGTTGGCTTCTGGCCATTGGTCTTTGTATTGGCAGTAGTCTCTCCTTCCAGGACTGTTTATGCATTTTGAAGTAAACAAACTTGGGTAAAAATCAACAGAAGTGTTGGGAGCCATATCCAGGATGAGGATTTTTCCTCCACCCCACCCCAAGGCACACTTTATTGCAATGGTATGACCAGCTCCTTCTGGCCCTGTGAATTTTGTATTGTTAGCTTCACGGCTGCACACTTCAGTGGAAGACCTGAAGACGTCCTCTCCAGTCTGGAGCTAAGGCACTCTCTGGAAAAATGGCTTTCAATCAAATCAAGGAGGACAATTGGCTTCACAACTGCTCAGTATGGTCTCCAGCCCCTAGACTATTACATAGAAAGTGCAGCATAAGTTTTTCTGTCACATGTATGGTTTTAAAATAGAGGGAGGTAGATTTAGATTGGATATTGGGAAAAAATTTTTTACAATGCGAGTTGTAAACACTGGAACAGGTTGCCCAGAGAGGTGGTGGATGCCCCATCCCTGGAAATGATCAAGGCCAGGCTGGATGAGGCTCTGAGCAACCTGATCTAGTTGGGGATGTCCCTGCTCCTTGCAGGGGGGTTGGACTAGATGACCTTTGAAGGTCCCTTCCAACTCTAACCATTCTATGATTCTACGATTCTATGTTTGAACCAAAACAATGAAGTCTGATCTGCTGTCTGATCTCAGTATAAGGTGAGGTATGATCTACATCCAGGAAATGGTTAAGATCCCTCTGGGGACTTAGGCACAGGAAAAAGTAGTTCAGGAACCCCAGTGAAAAAGATGGCAGCATCCTAAGCTCTACAGAGAAGTTAAACCTAGGCGGTCTAAAAGTCTACTAACAAATTTCAGATGTGTCAATACTCAAGCAGCCTAGAACACTGTAGATTGTATTGTGGAACTAAAACACCACTATTTCACCTGGCCTCATCTGAAATTCCTATGTCCTTTTGTGGATCTGTGCCTATATTCACAGGCATGGTCATTGGCAGGGGAAAGCTCTTCAGAGCGGTGTCTTGGCACTCAAAGCACTGGGACTGTGATAGCTACACAGCCTGCTTTAAAGCAGCATTTAATTTTGGTGATTGACAGCCATGGTGCTTACAAAAATATTCTTCTGATCTCTCCCCTTCCTCTCCATTTTCCTCTGAACTCGGTAAGTATTATATCATGTTCTCTATTCTGTTATGTCATAGACCACAAAATAATCTCAAAACAACACCAGATTTGGTATCTGTAAATCTCAAATATTCATTTTCTTTGTCTAGTTAGAAAATTGTTTTGTATACAATAAACAATGTAACACTGAGGGTAAACTTTATGAAGAAATCATAACACTGTTTTAGTATGTTGCAAATGCTTCTTTAGAATAACTTGCGCTGACTCATGGAAGATCTTTTGTGGATGACTGGTTCCTCATAAAACTTTGGTAACTAGGTCCCCGCTGGAACACGAGCAGCACTGTGCTCTTCTTCCTGATGATGCAGAACATCAAACAAATCCCCTAGACACTCCCCATTACAGGCTCAGTATCTGTCTGGTGGTGGTCATGGAGACAAAATTGTGGGAACCAACATTGTAGATCAGAGTCAGTGTGAAAAAGGATATGTAAATACAAGAAGAATACATAACTAAGAATGTTTGTTAGTGCATAAGTGTCTTAGATTTCACAGCTTAATTCCTATTTAAATTCTTGCATTGCAAGTGGGTGATTTTCTCCATCTGGTACAGTTATAGATCTTCCCTTAAAGGCTTTTTCCTGTGGCAACTGCATACTGAGTCTTGGTCATCAGGCTGAGGTACAAGTTCCATTCCATCCCGTATTTCAGGTTTGCTGGCTTGGCGTTTGGCATATTTCTGAAATATGTAAACAACATTTAAGAATGCTGTAAGCACCAACGTATAATTCATGAAACAGAATTTCCCCCCTCCCTTCCACTCACAAGCTTGCCTTTATCCAGGTTCCTTGTGGCATTGTTTACAACCTGTTTACAAGGTGTCTTTATAACGCACCTACTAGTAGGCTATACTGCCTCTGAAAACCTCCTTTAATGTTTTCCCCTGTCCTATTATTAATGGTAATTTGAATATTGTCATTATTTCTGCCTCTAACCACTTTATGCAGATACTGCTGTCATTTTAGTACACTGAACAGTTCCAAGCTTTGTGTCAACCTGTGGCTGTTGAAGCTGAGATCTAACTTTGCACAGCAAAACAGGAAAAAGAAATTAGTGCTTTCAGAGAACAGAAACTTCTCCCACTAGAGATTTGCATCTCCTAGGGAAGCAATGACTGTTTGGCCTGCTTCACCGCTTACCACTCTACTAGCCATACTTCCGGAATTTCTCTTCCATGTATTCATTGTTTTGTAATGCAGTGGAATGGTTCATAAGGGGATAAGTATGAAGGGGAAAAGGAACCTTTACACAGCTTTCTTATCTCCTACATCTATTAGAAACTACGTACCAAATAACACTGAAAACAGGTCTGACTGTGCGGATGGTGGCAAAAAAAAAAAAATCTGATTCTGTGAAACAACTATTATATCAGGTTGCCTCTAATGATGAAGCAAGTTTTAGCAAAGCTCTTCACACTGATCTCCTGTGAATACTATGAACCATGTCTGCTATTGGTATAAGTAAGGACTGAATATGAAATTTGCAGCATCAGTAGCAGCAGCAGTTGGGGGGAAATAATAAAGTGATCTATTTACTGACCTGGAGCACTTTATAATAGTAGCAGTAAAACCTGTGAGGCTGAAGTAATTCTCTTGCCATTAGTTGTCCTTCTTTAGCAATTCTCCTTGCTTCTTCATCATTTTCCTGGAAAATTGAGACAAAACAAATGAATAATAGAGCAATCAGTGAGCTACTCAAAGCCTGGCTGGCATTAGAACTTTTATTGAAGGGGCTATTCAAATCTGCAACTTTATGTGGAATTACTGGTAGAGTGCAAAGGCACACTTTAAATTGCAGATTTTTTAAAATACTGGATTGCTTTTATGGTCACAACTGGTACCTTAGGGCTATCAGTAACAACTTTCATGGATAATTATACAATTTTGAAAACTCAGTTCATTACTGCTCTACTGTTTTGTCCAAGCCACAAGTGTCTTCAAACTCAGGTCTGACATCTCCCCCACATACTTAGTTTTACAGAACATAAAGCCACAGCTGTTGTCCTCTCCTATGCAATGCAATTCAATGTTTTCCTTCTAAAAAAACCTCTGCTTGAATTAATGTACCTACTCTCAAGTTTTTTAGGTCTGTATTTCAAAGCTTTTAGTATTCTCATCTGATTCTTTATGAAGAACTACAGTACTGTCAGAACAGAAACTTTTCCTATGTTTTTTAACTCAATAGCTAAACTTAAAGCACAAATGGTGTTTTCAATCACGCAATTATACCGGTTTGTTTGGTTACAGAATCCCAGCCTCTTATTCTGAGCATGTTACAAAGTAGCAATTTTTTGTACATTCAAACAGAATATGCAATGACTTCTGTTCTAGCCAGGAACTAAAAAGAAAAGCAATAGAATTAATTAAGTAGTATCTTGGATTCTGGGCGTTTCTTTGAAAATTACCCGCATTAGTCAGTGTACTAAGGCTCTGACTCATGAAATGCTTCTGCATATACCTAAAATGAATTCTTAAATATTTCCCTGAATTCAGATTGTTACTTGAATTAAAGCCTTCCCACCTTATACTAAATCTATTTTCTTTACCCCAAGATCTCGGTAGAGTTCATGCAAAAGACATGTGCGGAAATACAAAAAGAAGAGAGTATTAAGATAAATTGTTTACATCTTTGTTTATCACTTTTAACTTGAATTAGTAATGGAACTTACCTTAGCCCATTTGATTTTCTCTAGCAAGTCCTCTAAATTTCTCTTAACTGGAACATAATGTTTCCATGGTTTTAATCCAATATAAAAGTGTTCATAGTACTGGGAATCTTGCTTCAGTACTAGGCTGTCACCCAGCAAGAGGTATGGAAACCTGTAAGCTGCTACAGTCCCGTCTACATTCACTTGGTATTTGTACTACAATGTGAAGAAAGAGGAAAAAAAAGGTGAAATGTTTTGAATTGGAACACTGACCATATAAAAGATTATTTTCACAGGTAAAACATAATTGTGTTTATTAATTCTCATCTTCAAACCTGTTTTAGTGTTAAGCACGTGTAGTTTCATGGTGTCCTGGAGAACATAATGGAAAAATAATTTGTTTTCCACCCAAGACTGACAGTCAAGAACCTTTGTGTCACATGAACTGCCTGATAGGTATTCTGTTAAAATGTCCTGGGATAGAGCAAGGGGTAGAGCTGGGAAGGAAATAAGAATAATGTATACTTAAATTCAAAAGAGTGAATTTATTCTTACTTAAAATTATATTATTAAGTAGAATAAGCTGAAACATCTATTATTGTATGGAATAATCTGAAACATTATACTAAAAGTAACCATGAATATACTGCTCTGGCAGATGCTCTTGGCTGTTACAGCATTTCTGATATATTCATCTCTGGAACACAACTTCAATTGCCATATATCGTAATTGCTTTTTACAGGACTCCGCCTCTTTTAGTTTTATACCTCTGCTGCAGTGGAATTTGTGTGTTAAAGTGCAACAAAAACACTCATCTATTTTTCTAACTTGTTACTACAAGGACTGTTCCTGACATCCATAACCTACTTGGAATGGACACAATTTATCAAAGAATCATAGAATGGTTTGGGTTGGAAGGGACCTTAAAGATCATCTGGTTCCAATCCCCCTGCCCTGCGCAGGGACACCTTGTACTAGACCAGGTCGCTCAAAGCCCTGTTGTGTCCATTGTTTTCATATTTACTCCTGTCCCCCAAAAAAAACAACCCTGATGGTGAGAAATCAAATTTCTCAATCTATTTAAAAAAAAAAAAAA